>JAXCLQ010069013.1:0-14524 GCA_035584115.1 Cedrela odorata
TTACATTCTAAATTCTACATTCATGTTTATGGCCAATATGCCTATCTCAACAATATTCAACATATATATATATATATCATCATAAAAATTCCATTGATCGTAATTTTAATATCCAACACATATTCTCTAACAACTTAGCCTTTCGAGTACAATTATCCATTTATAACATAATTCTACGCAATACATATTTTTGGCAATTATACATATATTTGTTCAATCGACGAATTAACATACATTTGATGTTAAATACTTCATTTATCATTATGAAACACGATTCTATATTCCCTAAGCAAAATCAAGCTTAAATTCGTATGTGAACAGTAAACTCTAACTCTATTTTCATTCTAAATATTAAAATTATAACTATTAAGAGTTATCAGGCTTACCGTTAGCATGTATAACCTTGTAGGAACTTCAATTTGCCGTTTAAGCTCAAAAACCTCAACTTGTCTTTGAAACCCTAATTTCATCAAGCTTCAATTTTGTCCTTTTTTTAACTTAAATTGAGCTTCAAATTGAAAAGCAAGCCATGAGGAGTCATTTGTGGTTGGAAATTTTGATTTTAATCGAAAGGAAAAATAAAAGATTAAAGAGAGGAGTGAGAGAGAGAAAATAAATTTGAAGGTTAGTTTAGAGAGTGAAAACAACAAGAAACTATTTGGGGGCTTGGTATATATAGGAAATGGGCAAAAAGACCAAAATATCTTTAAAATCTTTGAAATTTTTGCAAAAAGAAACTTATTTTTCTAGTAAACCAGTCGACCTTTCTCAAAAACGGTCTACCAAATTACTATAGTAATAGTGAACAGTAATTATAAATAGTGCTACAGTACCCCAAAAATAACCATGCCTGTCGACCGTTTTCAATTTGCTATTACTACAGTGATCGCTACATAACTATTACAGTAGCTCATTTTTTACTGTTTGAAAATATTACGATTTAGTACATGAAATTTTGCAATTTGGTCCCTTTTTTAGTTTTCGAAAAATATAACTAAATTATTTGAATTAGACCGTTTGGTACTGTACTGGTACTGTAGCTTTAGAATCTAGGATTTTAGAATACAATACAAAATAAAATACTATAGGTCGTACACTGTAGCGTATAGTTGGTCATGAGGGTAAAAGCGTCCAAATTATTTGAATTAGACCGTTTGGTAAGATTAGATTAGGATTTGTCAAAATATAATCAAAAGGTCAAAAAAGATTCTTTTCATAATTTTTTCCTATTATAATGAACGATGTAACCAACCTACCTAATATTTTCTCAACAAGTAATTTTAAATAATTATAAAATTATTTATTATGTAATATTTAATAATAATAATAATTACATTACGAGTATTTTTAGAAAAGAGAATAATATTATTTGCAATTATCTTTTGTTAAAATATTTTTAGACCTATTTAAATTATAATAAAAAAATAAATTATAAATACTATTTGAATAATTTTTGTTTCTTCTAATAACTTACGTGGACTTGCTAAAATATAACCCTTAATGTAAAATTTAAAACATAAAATATAAAAATTAAAATGATTAATATAAAATTTAAAATATATAATATATAATACAAAAAAAATTTTAAACGCAAACTTAAAATTTAAAACGATAAATATAAAAGTTGAAAAAAATTAGAATATCTTAACTTCATTATATTATAATCAGTCCCACAATTACATCTCTATCACCCAATAAAAGCTATAAGAGAGAAAGTGATTACTTAGTTTTACATTGAATTCAACACTATTAAAGAGCTTTATCTTGCTAATTAAAACTATTTGCAATGTGAGGAAAACAATGAAAATGATTGATCGGTTTCATTTTAAACTAACGTATGTATATAAAAGAACTTCTAAGTTTACCCACTTTATTAAAAACATTCTTTTTTTCTAGAAAAAAAAAATATTAATTGAAGCCAAACCTCTCCAATTTCATTATGTCTCTGGGACCCTTGATTGTGAGTATGAAACCTACTCAATTCAAATTTGCATCGTCTTCATGTTTTCTAAGTTATTTCTTGCTTCTTTTTTATAACTTCTTGTTGTACTTGCAATTTGAAATTTTCAATTCACTTATGCAACAAAAAATGGGTGGAATTAAAGCAATGAAATTTCACTTTGGAGCAATTGTTGCAAAGGTATACAATTATTAATGTACACCAACTAATATTCAAATTTATGTTTTAGATTAGAGTAAATTAAAATGAGTCAATTATAAAATCAAATGTGAAACTTTCGATATTGAAAATATTTTTAATTTAAATGTTTGTATTGTATTATGTTTAAAATGAATTGATATATTTTAATACCAGTATTGTTGATAACCTAAACGTCTATCGACCCAATCAAAATTTCTAACTATTAGTAGAGACTCAATTTTATTCTCTTACAAATGAGACTCAAGTCCACAATTCAAGTGCGACTTATCCCTCTCTAATTTTTATCATTTGATAGGGGGTTTGCTCATATACCAAAAGTCCTCGAACACACGAAATGTAGATATGGAATATGAAAAAATAAGTTGTCTCTACTAATTGTTATAATATTCATATGATAAATGACTATGGTTCAACAAGCAAGGCAAAACCTCACTCTCTATCGACTTCCTTATCATGCTTCTTCCTCGTCAATATGTCGTTGGAAATCTTGTTCCGGCTTTGATGTTCGCCGCACACCCGTATTTGTTGTCCTTCGCCGGAGCATCAAGTGGGTTGTTGATCGGGAACAATTCCTGACATACTCCAATTTGTAGATAATTTTTAGATATAAAATGTCAATTTAAAAAGAAAATTACCTAAAATTCGATAAAAGACTACGATCGCAAAGTGAAGAAGACAGATCAAGGCAAAAGTAGATAATTGGCGGAGGGTTTTGAGAGATTGAAATTGTGAGAGAGCTGAAAAAGAAAGTGAAGACAAATTTTAAAAATAATTAAAATTTTAAAAATAAATAATAATTAACAATTAATTAATTATGGGACAGGTAAGGGTGACATTAATTAAATGTGATAAGGTTTTGGTTTGGATTGGAGAAATATTAATAAATTAATTAAATTGAAACCTTAATTCTCGTTCTTAGGATCTGAGATTATTATTATTATTAATTTGTTAAGCGGACTTACTTGTGTATTATGAAATGATTTAACATAAATGTGAAATTAAAAATTTTCATATTGCTAATGAAATAACTACATAGTTTAATTATCATTTTCAACAATATAATAATCAGAAGTTTGGCTTCCAAGATTCAAGCTTTGGAACTTGTTCATGAATTTAAAATATTTTAAAGTTTATATATAAATATAATATGTCTAAATTCAATTGGTTTAGAAGTGCTTTTACAAAGAGTGCTTTGTATAAAAGTAGTCTCAATGGAAATATCAAATAATTAGATATTATTAAAATTCTTAAAAATATATCTTTTGTGTTCATCAAATAATCTCACTTATATTTTTTGTGACTGTTAGTTAATTTAACTAACAAAAATCTGTTAAAATTGTACAAAAAAAACTTACAACTTTATTTTTCATGGCTGTTAGTTGATTTAACTAAAAAATTTTGATGTATTAAGGAGAGGGGAGCTCGTTGAACAAGACTACAAAGAAAAATTTAGCACATCGACGACAATAATAAGAATTAATTTTTATTTTATATAAATTTATTGGTGTTTGTAATCATTTATTTTTTAATTGATTATTTTCTGTAGGCGTGAACTGATAGTGGATGTAAAATTGAAAAATTTAGACCATGTTAAAATTGGTTGTCTTTTTTATACTTGATTGTTGTATAGTTTGTTAATTTAATTAATTGATAAAATTAATTAAAATTAATAAATACTTGTTAAAATGAATCTTTTAATAATTAAATTTTAATTATACAATATTGTTAATACACACGTGTATCATATTTTTAAAATTTTAATAAAATTTAAGTAGGAGATAATCTTAGTATGAACAAGTGTAGGTTTTATAGTAATTTTTTTTATTTAATTATCACATTGTTTTATCAAAATATGTTAAAATTAGTTATAAAAGATACTGGAAGTATTTCCTAAACAAAAATCTAAAAAGTACTTTCTAAAAGTACTTTTATTGAACACACCGTTATGATTTGAATCCTAAATTTATCATTACCTAAATTATGGAAGCAATCATTGGATAGTTTACTAATTATTAATCTAACCTCGAAATATATGCTTATAAATTGACATTATGATTGATGTATATATCAAAATCATGCTAAATCATTCATTTTCTATAAAATCGATTATTTAATATTAATATCTATTTTTCAAAATTAATTTAATTGGAAAAAGAATTTTTTAATAAAAAAATTAAATTTCTTTCATTCTACAAAAGTATATACAATAAAAAAGATGCCTAATTCTTTGACATAAATCCTTTTTCCTATTTTATTTTTTTTCTAATATTTCCTACAAGAATAAATATAAATTTATATACTAAAACATGTAAATTAATTTTCAAAACTATCTATTATACGCATCTAAATTAAGTCACATTATAGTATTGATTTAATATTATATTAAATAAAAATCATAAAATATATAATAAAAAATTAGTCAACATTTACAATATATTCCTAAGAATATTAATATTTTTTTATTTACAAATTTTTATAAATTTAGAAGAAAAACAAAAGTTGTTGAGGGGACAAATAATAGAGTAAAGATAGAGGAATACGCGGCTTTCAAGTGGATCCCACAAGTGGGTTAAACATTTCATGATCATGTAGTTCAAAAACTCCCCGCTATAACTTTCACCAAAACACGCGCGTTGACATGTGGGCCAATGGCAACCTGATTTTGTCGGATCAATTGCCATACAACGTCGCCTTCCGTATTACCCTGATGTCGGTTTCCCGGGTCCCACCAGCGTTCGTTTCACACCGTCTATTCCCTAATAAAGTCTAGATTAAGTTTACTTTTGATTGTTATAGGTATTGATCTGTGGGGTTGTGGTTTTGCGTGACAAGGACTTCCATGATACTGAACCAAAGCATGCGACTTTTTTATTTTTTTATTTTAAAAAATTAATGGGTTAGGAATTTTTTATTCAACTATTATCTCATTTATTTTTTATATTATAAATGTAAAATAAAATTATTAATTTTGTTAACTCTACAATTCTGTTGACTTTTCTAAATTTTTTGGTTACAATTCTTAAATTTCGCTTATTTAAGCATAACACACTAAATTAAAAATTATAAGAAAAAAAATTAGAAAGTAAAACAAAACACTTAGGGCTATATAATATAGTAGATTGTATCATAATTCTATGTTTAAAATAAGTGAGCAGTTAATTTTTTATTTTTATTTTTTAAAATATAAATATAAATTGCAACTTTTTTTAAGAAAATAATTGTGTAATATGACGCTTAATTTTTGCATATAATGGTGAAAAGTTATGTTCAAATAATTATTTTTAAAATGATGAACTTGAGCAAAGTGTCATAATTAGATGAAAATTACTTTGTTTAATTTTCTTTGAAATTGATTAGTTTAATTTAAAGAAGGAAAAAGAAAAGTCAAAATTTGTGGAATTAGGATGGATTATGAATGTTCAACTAAATATGTCATATGGGCATATAGTGTTGTTGACTTTAGAAGTTAGGTCTACTAATATTTCTAAAATTGCCTAACTTTTATAGAATTTTGACAAAATTATATGGACTCTAGGGATGGTTACGGATCGAGTTTGAGACGAATATTTCCAAACTCGTATCCGCATTCATTAAAAAAATTTAATACTATACTTATATCAAACCCATAGCGAGTTTGATATTTTATTATCAAACCCGTTTAAACGAGTATTTAACATTTACTAAATCCGCGCAGATATCTATAGATTTTTAACGAATTTTTAGTAGAATTTTCGGTATTAACTCAAAATAAAATACATCACTCACATAAAATATAAAATACATACAATAAAAAATAAAATTGTATATATCCTTCTCATTATTTTTAAGTCTAAGTAGATCAAAAATATGTTCAGAAAGGCCACCAAAAGAAATAAGAAGAAGGAACGTTTTCAACATACTAACCTGCAAAAGCATTGATTCTTTAGCAAATAAGACTGCGTTGCTAATTGATGGAAATCCATTAGCAAAGGAAACGTTTAAACCTATTATCTTCTCAGGAGATGAGTTCATTAGAATAATAACATCATCTAAGCCATCATTTCCCATTACTGTCCAACCTTTATCAACAAATCCATTGATAGCCTCATTAAACCCCCCATAATGAATCATCTATCATATTTAAATACTAGATAGAAATCAACATGAGATTTTGTTTAATAACTGAATGTACTTGCCTGCTCAATCGTTGATTAAACGCTTGTAGAGCTGTAGGTCATCTTCCCCAACCAATCACACTAGATTGAGAAAACTCCTAAGTCATTTTATTGAAAACTAAAATTGAGATACACTATTCAATCATTTTATAAGTTAATATCCAGTAATTTGTATCTCTTTCCAATTCTAAATGTTTACGATGGAGGGAAGTGAACGACAATCTTACCGCCATGGTTGTCTTTTGAGCTAGTGTTGTCGATGATTTATAGAGTTGACACAACACTTCAGGTACACTCCATAGCTATATGTTTAAATAAACATACATAATTAATTCTTCATTAATCAGTACAACCAACAATATAAATGAAAATTTTTCAAATAAAAGACAAATTAGCTCTAAATCCATGATCAACAATGTGTATAATTGAACCACCACCTTCACAAAGTCGTATCAGATACCTACTTGGCAGTATTCCCATTCTCACAAAATGCTGAACTGGTGGCATGCTCTGATCATTTTGTGTATTCTTAAGTAATCTCTCACAAACAAACCTAAGCATTGATTCACATTATATAAATAATTCAAGAGAAACATGTAATTAGTTTAATAGGGAAAAAGGAAAGAAGAAAAGCTGGTCAAGATGAATTGGTGTGTTTATGCCTGTATAGCTAAAATAACCAAATGTTTGGTCATAAAATAAACCACCAATCATGATACTTAGAAATGACATACCACAAGATTACCATCTTCTAAAACAGAAGTATAGCACAACAACTAGATGTCGCGAGCTGGTGCCAATGTAGTGAGCGCATCGAGCTAAGTTTTTAATAAATCAATGACCATCAGTAAACAATTGCACACAAGAATGGTAAAAAATCAACGATAAATACATAATAGGTTTTTTTTTTACCTGTATAGTAGCTCAATGGTTCCACCATTAGCTATTGGTAGCACATTTAGAACATCCACAACTCGGCAATCGCAGAATCATGAAGGCCGATCTTTAAGGATTTCTATAACCTGAAATGAACATAGTTTTTTATGAGTCTCATAAATCTAATTAAGAAAACATCAGACAGGCAATGAGGTGAGAGTAGAAGAAAGGCAAGAGAGACCAGCGAGGATTTATAAATTTAGGTTTAATATCAAAATGATGTCGTTTTGATATTTTTAGAATATAATATATATATATATATATATATATCCGCGGATATCTATCTGCACCTATATCCATCCCAAACCTGTTGTAGGTTTTTAATTTATTTTTTAAATTTATCCCAAACTCGCTAATAGGCATATTAAATCTGTTCCATATAGATCGAGTAGTAGCGAATTTGCAAGTAAAATTGTCATTCCTAGTAGACCCTCATAATTAATCTTTTTTTTTATTGAATAATTTCTATAAATGATTTATATATTTTTTAAATAAATATGAAAATATTACAATAAAATATTTGAGCTTAAATTTCAATAAGAAAATTATTTTTAAAAAATAATAACAACTAGAGCTCAAATTAGCCTTAACAATAAACAATTTGATAATCTTTAGACCAATTTATACTTATTTAAATTAAATATATAAAAAATTTTAATATAAAAAAATTCAAGGTTCAATTATATTGTTTCAAATTTTTATTTATATTTAAATCTAATATACAAGCATTAAATTTCGAAACATTAAGAATTATATATGAGACTTTTATGAAATTTGATAAGGACGACTTTATTTTAAAACTAATACTAAATTAATTAATAAGAATAGTTCAAATTCATTGATTTGATGAATTTGAAATGCTAAATGCTAATTCAAACGAAATATGTGAGATTTATTTTTAACATATATTTAAATTTTAATCATACCATTTTGATTGCACGTGGACAGTCATTAGCTGTCAATCGTACTAAAACCACCTCTCCTTCTTCAACGTCCTGTCAATTGTACTAAAACCACCTCTCCTTCTTCAACGTCATCACAATAATACGTTATAAAATAAAGCATCACGTTCATGAATGCGGGCCGGACATACGCATTCTTGAGATGTAGGAAGTTTCGGTGGTCCCGAGCGCCCTTTCCTCTTAAGCAGAAGATGCCACGTCCGCATCTCACAACCGATTGATTTAGACGGATAAGGCAAATGAATTTCAATTTTTGATGGGAGTTTATTAGACAAGTACAAAGAGTTACAAATTATATATAAAAAAAAATTACCTAAAACTATTGAAATTTTACTAAAAGCTCAATAATTTTTTTAATTTTTTTAACAAATAAAAAAATCAAAATATAACATTATTACAATTAAGACCTTTATTTGATTGATTTTAAATATATATATAAGTGAATTAATTATTGATAGTAAGATTTAAATTATTTTATTTATTAATAAAATTGTTTGACCCAAAAATTTAAACAGAAGATATAAAATAACCAATGATTCTAATTTTGGATAGTTCTCACAAAAGCTAATATGTTTGCCTTTTTAAGGCCAAACTCTTTAACGATACACTTTGATGATATCATATTAGTAGTTTTTATTTAAAATTAATGATATCATGACATGTAAGTTTGTATTTTTGATGATGAATAAATTTGTTATAATATTAATTTAATTTGTAAACAATAAAATATATTTGAATGTGTTAAAATTCAAAAAAAATTGTATGTGATTAAACTTATGAGCAGACTAAGTGATTTTTTATGAGAACTGTATTTTAAGCTTAACAGAATCGATATTCGGAGTTAAATGATCAATTTTTTACAAAATAGATCAATACTCTAACTCAAATATCGATATTCAAAGTTCAAGAAATCGACATCTTTGCAAATTCGAGAATTCAAAAATATTTAACAAGTAAACTAGATCGATACATATAGAGATGATCGATATTTAGAGTTTATATAATCGTACATTGTAGACCCGAGAATTTGAAAATAATTACAAAGTGAACCAAATCAATATATGAGATGAATAGAATGATACGTTACAGACTCGAGAGTTTGAAAATAATTATAAGTCGAACATGATCGATATATCTAAAGAATAAATTCATATATTATAAATTAAAGACTTTAGAATTATTTACGAACTCGACTAAATCGATACATAAAAGAGAAATGAACGATACTTGAGATCAAAGATAAGTTCAGATTTAAATTTGGCATAAACGGATCGATACTTCCTGACGATTTTAAAATTCAACGGTAACTTTTATAGTATTTATAGCTAATATTAATTGCGCCAAATGAAACCGTTAGACGCAAAGGTCTTCACAAAAAGAATGAGTATAAATATAAGATTTCAAGATAAGAACAATAACAAAACACATTTGACAAAACATTTAACATTCTTCTTAATTTTCAAAACATGAAAATACTCTCTCTACTGCAATTATTCTTTATATTTTCCTTTCACGAGAGAAAATCAAAATTATGAGCTTATTGTACTATCTACTCTAGTGAGAGAATCAAGAAACAGAAAAACTATTTTTGATTATCGTGGGTTCATTTTCACCTTGTTAAATGAAAGTGTACAGTTGTCCTTCGCTATATAAGAAGGAGTTGTATTAGATTTTACTTGATTCGTATAAATAAGGAAATAGTCAAACTTTGGTGGTGAGCCAAAACCGAAAGAGTGAACGTAGGCCAATCATACCGAATCACGATAAATCTTATGTTTGCAATATTTCTCTCTATACTCTTTTATTTATTGTAGTGCATTATAATTACATTCATTTCAAGCATTAAAAAGTTAATATTTCTAAGACAATTAAAAATTTTAATTTATAGGAGTATTATCGTATATCTTTTTTAAAATTTGCTATAATTTCACTTTGTAACAAATTTTATAAAGATGCATATTTACCTTTTCTTTATATTGTTTTAATCGTAAGTTAAATAACTAAAAAATAAACATACTTTGATTTTATTTATTTTTTACAAATAAAAATATAATTTACTTATCCTTATTTAGTTTTTAGAGTTTGACATGTATACTTTCTAAAATAAACAAAATAATATTTTATTTAAAAAAATTAGTTAAGTTAAACCCTATTCTTTGAACATAAGGATAAAGTTAGTCATTTATATTACATTCATTTCACACATACATGGTAAAGGTTAGTTGGCATGCAATCGAGGCTTAGGTGACTAAAGTTAATTCATCATATAAATTATATAAATCAAGTAAGTTAAAATTAATATACATGAGATTGTCATATAATACCCTACCTAACGTATTCGGCGATCTCGCTAGCCAATTAGCAAGCGAGGTCAAAGGGCATCGCCCTTGCGGGGGTCCTGAGATAATGTGAAGTATGTAATGATTGTGTATGTGTTAGAAAAGTATTTAAAATATATGAATACATTTCGTTATAGATAAAGATGTGAAATGTGAATAAAATGACCATAGGATTTCAATTGTTGAAAATCGGTTAAATGGCATCGATTAGTAAGCCTCGTAAGGTATATGTGTTAACTACGAACGTTTAGATACATTTTCCACGAAACATGCATTAAATGCATTGTGTTTAAGATATATCGGAATCATAAAATTGATTAAATATAAATGTATTGTAATAGGTTCCAAGAATTTGTGTGAAAGACCAATTGAGCGTGAGAAAATGTAGTGGGAGTAGATACCCTTCCCAAAGTTGTGAATGGATTTATACATACATAAGTAGTAAATAGATTGCTTGTGATACCTATATATATGTATGTGGGTTATGTATGTTTAAAATGAAATGGTCATTGTTGTTTTATACTTCATTTTGATATTGGGATGCATGATTTTATATGGTCTGCTATTTGATAAAATTATAGAAATACATACTAAAATGGCCTAAAACCGGAATAGATTTATACATTTTATAATCAGTGTTTGAGAATAAAATGACCGAGGAGGCCGAGTTTGATCTAAATGAATTGAAATCTTGAAATAAAATTAAAATATTTTTAAATGCATATATATTTTGGTGATAAGACCGTTAAGGTTAGTTATTGATATATGGCCAGTGAGCCAGGTTATTTACTCTATATACAGGGCTGTAACTTATGGACGAACCTATGAAAGGTCATGTAGGTTGTTGGTGTCGCAGTGGGGCTGTATAAGAGAAGATAAGTCATAGTAAGCCTATTGTGAGTCATTGCGCGAATACACGGTTATATAGAGTCCCTATGGATAGTCCTAGTGACTTGATAGGGATCTCATGAATTTAATGGATACGACAAGGACAGTCATTTTATCACCAAGTGACTACTCATGCCAACATTAGTGGAATGAGCTTAATTTATAAATGCATGTTTTACATAAATTAAATTATTTTAAAATGCTTATGCAATGATTTTTATTTTATAAAAATGCATTGCATATGGTTTTTATGTATAACAAGTCCATTAATGGATTTTGACATTATCTCGGCCAAGGTAGCAGTCGAGATAATATGGCCAGGTCGATTTGGCTGATTTAAGTGAATACAGATCATTTCTACATTGTTTTTAGTTATTTGTTGAACATGAAATGTAAGTGAATATGTATTTGAGCATATCTGAAGAATAAATCCTAAAATTATGATTTAGAAATATGTGTGCATGTATGTATATCTATCTATGTATGTATCCATTCACTCACTGAATATAGTTGTATACTCACTCCTCACAATTTTAGCTTTCAGACAAAAAACGTTAGTTCTCGCTAGACTGGTAGTGGCAGTTGAGTGCACTCGACATACTGAGTAGGTCTACCTTCCTTAACTCATAGTTATGTATTTGGTTTACTGGATATGTGTTTTCTGAATATGTAAATATTTTTTTTCTAAACTTTGAATTTCTTGGGAATTTGTTTTGTGATTGAAAATTAAAAAGAATTTAAACTCTAGTGATTATGTAAAAACCTATTATTTTGTTTGACCCCTATGTAATGTTTTAAATTGATAATTTTATTACTTATACATGTTGTAGATGAATTGATCAAGGAAATCAACTCTTCAATGTTGAGAATGTCATGGATGAGAATTCAAATTATAACTGTTGTTAGGTGTTGAGTAAATGATTTAATAGCCTTACAGGTTCTTGTAGTATATTTTAGATATAGAGAATATATCACGAGGGTCTATGGAAATTGTCATAGGAGTACTCCAGGATCGGGGTATGATAAGTTATATATATATATATATATATATATTAATTCTCTAACAAATTAATTTAGAATTACTTACTACATATAAGATTCATAATTTATATTAAAAAATAACTTTATTATATAAATATTTAAATAGAGTTAATTAATAATGATAATAATAATAATAATAATTACATTAAAATATTATAATTTTTTTTATTTAGAGTATTTTTATACCATAATAATTTTATTGTAAAATTTTAATATAAATTTTATTTTTAAATAATATAATAATATATTAATGATATTTATTTTAAGTTAATTAAAATTTTAAAATATACATTAGTACATAATGTAAATAAATTAAAGCACAAAAAAAAATAAATCATATATATATATATTTTAATTAATCAACTTATGATTAAAATTACGTTGAAAAGAAGTATGTCTGCCTTTTTATAAAATTTACTATGAAGTAAAATTATCGTAAAATATATATGATAATACCCATTAATTAATATAAATAATGTTGCTTCTTGTTGCCAATTACACAATTCCTATCTTTTTTTTTTTAATGACAAAATAGGTGATTAATATTGGTGTATAGTTGTCATTAACCAAAATAAATTAAGATGATAAAAAAATGCATAAATTCAAATTAGTAAAAGATGGTTTTACAAATTATTTTTAAATAATTTTATTATAAAATATTAGGAAACAATATTGAATGTTATTTTATTTTACGAAAAAATATAAATAAATAACTCATAAGAAAATGATGCCGAATAGCAATCTACATTTATTGCAACCTTCACTTCACAAAACTGTGGCTTCATTTCATAGAGTCCAATGTCACAACCACGTGCCTGATAGAATTGCCCGTTCCACGCGCGAGAATCTGACGGGAGAAGCCTCGGGCATCATCTACCCACGTGCGCTTAACCTGGCACGTGGGCCCACTCTCCCCTGTCCTCTGGATAAAGATGACGAAGCGACAAAGAAACAAAAGGGACGGCTCTGATTCCATCATTTACTATTTATTATTAAACGGTAAACGAAACTCGAAACTCCGTTATCTCACACACTATTTAGTACAGTTGTTTTTTTTTAATTCACGAGCTTGCGACGCGCCTAATTTTTAATTATTTATTAATGTATTGAAATTGAGTTAATTGTTTTTTAAAAATGACTCTCACATATTCCAAACCTGATCAAGTTCCGCTTTTTACGAGTCCCGAATTGTCACGCGCTGTAATTTCTTTTTATTTGTAGAGATATGTAAAAATGTATTGTTGATAGACAGTAAGCCTTTGGTATGAGTGGTCACGTGGATCATGATAATAGAAATAATTTTAAAATGTGTTAATATTCGGATAAAATAACAAAAATTAAAGGCATAGTATTATTTTTCAAGAATAATATTTAAGATAAATTTTGATACAAATTATCGTATATAAATTAATGCGTTATGATAATATTTGTTGGATTAAAATAAAAAAATGAATGCAATTAATAAGAATAATAATTTGAATTAAATCACATTATACAATATTATCACACTAGTTTGTATATAGAGTTTGTATTTTTTAGTAATTCTATTTTTCAAAATAGTACTTTCAAAAATAAATAATAATCTTTGTTTTAGAATTTTAAAATTCCTTTAATAATGCATTTTGAAACTATAATAAAAAAGAAAAAATATATTTTAATAAAATAAATGATTTTTAATTATATTAGAGAAATATTTTAGAATGGTATTAAGGAGTTTAGGGTCTAAAATTTTGCTCACATTAAAATTAGCATAAAATAATAAATTATATTTATATAAATATTTTTAAATTTTTAAAAATAAAATGGGTGAAATTTTTTGAACAATTTATCTATATTAATTAAGCAAAATACTATTTGTTAGTTTATAATATTCTATATTACTTTTTAATTTTACATAAATTTTGATATAAAAAATAAAAATAAAATTTTAAATTCATCGGATGAACATATTTTATTAAAAGGAATGTATATCACATATAAATAAATGTATATGTTATAAAATTTTTATCTTTCAATTTTTATTAGATAAATGTGTATATCCAT
>JAXCLQ010069034.1:0-14523 GCA_035584115.1 Cedrela odorata
AATATAATAAATATTTATATTTTATGATTACTTTAATCATATTAAAATATAATATTAATATATTAATATTATTACATCCACAAATCATATTTACGGTATTCCAAAATTAAACTGAAATATTTTCCACGCTTACGCGTGCTAACGCATCAGAGCCGAAAAATATATTCTTTATAATAAAAAATTAAATTGCTACCCGATCAATATCTGTACAATATCACTAACTAGTTAATGATTATTGTATAGTAACAATAGTCATCATCATCAAGTAACCGACTATGTATGTGACCCTCTGGGTTCACTGTAAACTAGACATGGGTGGACACGAACTCCTTCGTATCTCTTTGTTATAACTCTTTGTAACCAAAGTTCCCAATGATCATGCACAACCTCTAGTAAGATGCCACAACCTCCAAACACTAATGAATCCATATAGTCGTACATTCATATAATAAAGTCTCTTTGTTGTCGACTCTCAATCGAGTGCGGGTTATGAAATCGTCAAACCCCTAACCCAATCAAAGGAATAGGGTCTCCAATCATATACATGAATCATGTATCTAAAAATATCTTTTGGAAACGCATACTCTGGCCATATATTTCATTTCTTATGTATGATATTCCCGCCTAAGATCTCAAGCTCTAATATCTAAGTCAACAGATTCCATCTTAGTCATCTGTCCTCATACACCAAAAACACATTGCCAGCAAGCTTCTTTTACCAAGCATGGCTAGCCCGGTGTGATATACACAAGTGAATGATGTGCCTCAATGTAGAAGGTAGCTGTGATACCTCAGGTCAAAGGATTAATGGTACACTAATATGACTGTCTGACGTATCATTGACTATGGATAATCACCCATGTGATTCGTCACATTTGGTCACGTTCAGTAACACGTACTCCAACATATTATTCTTGTTTAGGCTTTTATGACATGAGACTTGTCACCCAACTACTAGCATCAAATACTAATCTTTAATAGCATCAAACATGTCAATCATGCAATGTCATACTCCCATATGATAATACCTCAACCGGGAACTAATTTTGATATATTTAAATCAAACTCAGTACTCATATTTACAACTCCTTGCAGATAGAGTTCTGACGTCATAATACATCATGGGATCTCACTCAGCATTTTATATATAATATTTATATATATACGCAACTAAATATGCAAAATGATATAAATGTCATTTTATTAATCGTAAACTAATTTATAATTAATTATAAAGTTATATATACATAAGGATGATATCCCTAAACCGTATGACACGATTGATTCTAGGGTATATCTCAAACATAAACCGTGTCCTCTATCTCTACATAATGTTGAAACTCTTCCATATCAGCTATACATCTATTAAGCCCATTAGAAAACCTAGCTATAGTAGCCTCTCTATCCTCCACTACATCTACCCTAATCATGGCGATCTCCATCTCCTTAAAATAATCCTCAACACTTCTACTACCCAGAGTAAGAGTCTACATAATGTAAGCTCTATAATTATGATAAGTATAAACCTCTTCCTTATAATGTTCTTCATCTCATCCCAAGTGTCTATCGGATGCCCCTATTCCTCCTCCTTCTTAACTGCAATTGGTCCTACTAAACTAAGACATAATCAGTAAACTCTACTGCAGTTAACTTAACCTTCTTCTCCTCCGAATAGCTATGACAATCAAAAACTAATTCTACCTTTTACGCCCACTCTATATACAACTCTGGTTTATTCTTACCTTGAAATGGAGGTATCTTCATCTTAATGCTACCCAGATTACGATTTACACCACCCTGATCCCAACCATGTCTATCCTAATAATTCCTCTTATATCTTCCATCAATCTTATTTCTTCTATGCCCGTTCTTACCTCTACTAACCAATGAGTCCCTATCAAATTCTCCCTCTACATTAAATTACTATTAGAACCCAAATGTGGCTCAGAAGCTTGCCTACTAGTCCTATGTGTGCTAGACTCACTCCTAAATTTACCTTACTTCACCTCTGCCAAGTCTACTTGCAAGTTTTCCAAAATTCGCATGAATTTCTCCATTTGTTGTTTCATTGCTTTTATGGTAAATACTTATTTATTTTTATCCATTTCAGATCCACTGTGAGACATTATGTTAATTAATTAAAGGACCTCACAATCACTCCCTCACATGTGTATACTCGAAATAATGTCACTTCGGTCACTCGTGTTTCACACAAAGTATAAAGATTTTATCCTCTAATGAGGTCACGCACTCTTGCCTTACCATTCAAGTTTCTTTCGATGATTCTTTAAATAAACTAGTTCAAGTGGCAATCTTTTACTTTCAATCTAAAGAATACCGCAAGTTAATCAAAATAATTTTCAACGGAATAGAATTGACATAGAAATGAAAACTAAGAATGCAAGAATACGAATCTATGCCCTAAGAACAAGTAAATAAAGTTTGGTAATAAGAAATCAAAGAATAATTGTTGAAAGAGTAATGAAACCTGAATTAACATCAAAAAGCAAAAAAAAAAACCAAACTAAAATTACAAAGGCAACTGGAAATAAGGTGAAATTGACAAACAAAGCGAAATAAAATAAGGAAACAAAACGAAAGACAAACACAGACAGCAAAAAAAAAAAATATGAAAGTAAATAAGAAATTAAGCCCAAGGAATGGAGTTTTAGCCCAAATTACCAAAAGGTGCCTAACTAAATTTTAAAACCCAATTTAAAGGTTCTTAAGCGCTAAGCCCAACCCAAATTTATCCTAACTTCAAATCTGACCCAATGGCAAAAATTGTTCCAAATTATATTCAAACCAACCACCAAATAATGTCAAATAATATAACTAGCCCAAATAAGCATAAACTAGCAAGAAAACCCAATTAGTTTCCTTTACTATACTAAACCCGAATTCAACTTCTCCTTTTATATATATATATATATATAATTAATATAATTTTCAACCAAATATCACCCATTTCACTACAATTTAGCCGTTAATCACCTTCAGATTTGTTTTTTTTTTTTTTTATACACAACTCGGCTAAACTAGATATTTTGGTTGAAAACTACTAATTTCTTTTTTTTATTGATTTCCTTTTTTCCTTTTTTTTTTTTACTAATAAAAAGAAAAAATTTAGGTTCCCCTCCCTAAGAAATAATCGAAAGTCACCCAAGGTAAAAAATAATCAAAATCCTGAAGTTAAAGATTGAAAACAAGAAGACAAAAAAGAAAAAATCTTAGTCAAAACCTAGGCTTTCATACCAAATCTGATGCGAACCTCTAAAGAATAATGCTTTGAAAACCCAAAAAAAAAAAAAAGTGGAAAGAACCCTAAATAGTCAAACTAAGGTTGAAAAATTAACTGTTAACTCGAGACTTACGATTAAGCAACTAACTAATGGTATTCTGAAAGAGAATGCCATAAGATCACTTTTGATAAATTCTAAATCTCAAGTTTATATAAAGAACTTAAAAGAAAAGCTTAAGTCACTTTCAAAAACATATATTTTCGTGCCCCCCTTTTGGCCAAAGGTTATAACACCCTTAAATACATCACACTCTTAAAAACTACGAACCCTAATTTGAAGACCCTAATGATATTGTTTTAGCTTGAAATAAAATTTGGGTCTAAAATAAATGAACAAAAAATGACCAAAACACCCTTAAATTAGAACAAAAGTAATTCAGTTAAGGTATAGTGAGTAATTTGGCCTATGTGTAATACGGCCTCTCAAGGGCTTGGACTCTCCTTTTTTGATGCTTGAATGAGATCGTACCATCCATAGTCTTAAACTGAGCCAAATTTTGCAAGTGAAGTTATGGATTGGGTCTTTTATGCCATTATGTTCTGAACAAGTCCATTTAGTGCCTCTTTGATCTTTTTAACTTTGGATCTAGTTCTCGGATATTGAGGAACATGCAAAAGATCATGAACAACTTGATCACGAACATTTAATGGTGAGCCTGACTGTGGGCTTGATCCATCATTAATTAGTAAAAAACGGTGACGTTTCGAGGCGTCTTGAAGATCATTTGAGTAAAGCGGCGATGCTCTAGAGATTATAAAACGCTATTGACGAAATATGTGATGTTCTAAAGCATTATAGCAAATTTTTAATAAAAATGATAATGGGTTAAGACTCAACAAACTTGTGTCTTGAAGATCTTGGGGTTCAGTACTACGTTTAGTATTGAGTTTTGTCACGTTATTGGCGAGGTTTATATCAAAATCGCAACTTTTTTTTCTTTTTTTTCTTGCTTAAAATGAGTTATGGTGTTTCAAAATCTCCCTATTTTTATCAAAAACACTCTTGAGTGCATCAAAACATCACCCTTTTTACTAAAGACTGATTGAATATGATGCGTCTTGTGAAAGTTTAGAGTGAGTTTGGGTGCTTGAAATTTGTAATTGTGCAAAAGAGTGAAATTCTAAACTATTAAAACTTTTCAAACGATGCCAAAACAAACAAATTTTAAAGTAAAAATCATGTACCAAGGCTTAAAAGGCAACACCACCAACCAAGGAAATCCACCATCAAATTTGGCTAGAATTTAGATAAAGGAAGATGAAATTTTGGATTAACATTCTAAAATATTTATAATTTCATTCAGTTAAAAAACCCTCAAAATAGACAAAGAAGCTTTTTATAAGCATTACAATTTTGTTCAAACATAAAAGAAATCAAAAGTTTGTGTAGAAATTACAAGCATTAAATATAATAAATAGCTACAAAGCTCTAGGTTTATGCTTCCAAAAATAAGTCTTGTTTCTAACCAAAGACTTATAAATGTTGTTCCATAAATGTTGTTCTTCCTTTCTTAAATAATCACATAAAGGCTACTCTATGACTTTGACTCCAAATAATCAAATTAAGGCAAAATGAAATGTATGAACCAAGAAAATCATGGGCTGAACAAATATGAGCTTCTTTTTTCTCATTTTGTAACAATTTTCCTTCTAGGGATGAATTTAAGCTTGATTTATCTTAGAATAAATTCATAGTACTTGTCTTGCACCGAATTCACATCATCCTTCTGGGATTGAAAAGGATTTGCCCTTAAATTCGCAAGGTTATCATCTTCCAAATATAGAGACAAATCACCCACATTAAATATAGTTGAGACTACTCCATATTCACTTGGTAAATTAATCTAGTAAGCATTATCTCTCATTTGTTCAAGTAACTCAAGTGGACTGTCAGCTCTTGGTGCCAGCTTACTCTTCATTATGGATGGAAACCTTTCCTTCCTTACATGAACCCAAACCATGTACCCAGGCTGAAAGTAGGCTGGTTTTCTATATTTGTTGGTTTGTTTCTTGTAAGCTTCATTAGACTTGTGTATTTGGACCTGAACAGATTCATGTAGTTTTTTCATTGCTTTGGCCTTTTCCTCTACATCCACACTTACTTGCATATCGATTGGTAAGGAACTTAATTCAATAGGAGTGATAAGATTGATATCATACAATACCTTAAATGGAAAGTGTCTAGTTATAAAACTTGGAGATCTATTATAAGCAAACTCAGCATGCATTAACTTGATATCCTAATTCTTCAAGTTCTTGCTTACTAAAATTCTTAGAATAGTTCCCAAAGTGCAGTTTGTGACCTCGGTCTGTACATCGGTTTGAGAATGGTGTAAAGTGCTCAAGAGAAGTTTGGTACCAAAATTTTTCGAAAGTGTTCTGTAAAAATGCCTAAGGAATTTAGTATCCCAATTTGACACAATACTCCTTGGAATACCATGTAAATGAACAATTTTATGGCAAGGAATAAAATGTGCCATCTTAGAAAACCGATCCAAAACCACCACAATTGCATCTTTTTCCCTCTGTGTTCTTAGTAATACAACAATAAAATCCATGCTTAAATCTTCCCAAGGCTGCTCTAGAATCGGTAATGGAGTGTAAAGGCTTGGTTTGAAGTGACTCTTAACTCTCTAACATGTGCAACACCTTGCCACTATTGCTTGTACATCTTTTTGCATTTTTGGCTAATAGAAGCATTCCTTAAGAATTTCCAATGTCTTGTTAACCCTAAAGTGACCAGAAAGTCCTCCTCCACGAGTCTCTCTTATAATCAGTTCTCTATAACTTCTTTTGAGTACACAAAGCTTGTTTTCTTTAAAGAGAAATCCATCTTGGATAGAATAATCTTTAAAACTTCCTTTCTTGCATTCATCCGTGATCAAACTCAAAACTTCATCAGTAGCATAACACTTCATTAATTGGAAACCAAAAACTCGAGCATTTAAAATAGCAAGTAATTCATACCTTCTAGACAAAGCATCTGTAACCACAATTCTTACTCCTTTCTTATAATTTGATATAAAAGAGAATGATTGGAGAAATTTAGCCCATTTAGCATGACTAACTTGTGTTGCCCATTGATGAACTTCAAAGCTTTGTGGTCTAAATGAAGAAAAAATTGTTTAGCCCTTAAATAATGACTCTAGTGATTTACGGACCTAATAATTGAGTAAAATTCCTTGTCATATGTGCTCTACCATCTCTTTAGTCTAAATGAAGAACAAATTGTTTAGCCCTCAAGTAATGACTCTAGTGATCTAAGGCCATAACAATTGCGTAAAATTCCTTGTCATATGTGTTGTACCGTCTCCACTTGTGTCGCATTCCACTTCAAACACTTAGTCAAAATTGGGCAAAGCTGAGATTGAAGCTTCACACTATTTCTTCTTAATCACTTCAAATGCTTCATTTACTGCTTTAGTCCATTTAAAGTTACCTTTTTCATGCACTCGTTGATTGGTGCCATGATGGTACTGAAATTAGGAACAAATCGATGATAGAAATATGTTAACGCATGAAAGCTTCTGACCTTGCTGATGGATTTAGGTTGCGGCCAGCTTCTAATTGCTTTAATTTTGAAATGATCCACCATGATGCCATCTTTAGAAATAACATAACCAAGAAACACAACACTAGGAGAGAAAAACTTACACTTCTCTAGTTTTGCAAATTAGTATCATGCTCCTCCTCACTTTTGTTATATACCAGGATATTATCAAAGTATACTATAACATATCTTTGCAAAAATGGCTTCAACACTTCATTCACAAGTATGAAAGCACTAAGAGCATTAGACAAACTAAATGGCATAACTAACCATTCATATAATCTTTCCCTAGTCTTAAATGCTGTCTTCCACTCATTTCCCTCTTTAATTCTAATATAATAATACCCGCTACTAAGATCAATCTTCGAAAACATCATAGACCTATATAATTGATCCAAAATATCATCAAGTCTAGGAATGTGGTACCTATACTTGATGATGATATTATTTATAGCTTTATTGTACATACACATTTTATAAGTTCCATCTTTCTTTGGTACTAATAACGCTGGCAATGAACATGGACTCATACTTTTTTCTCACAAAACCATGATTAATCAGCTCATTCACTTGTCTTTGCAACTCCTTGGACTCCACTGGGTTACCTCTATAGGCTGGTTTATTTGGTAAGGATGCCTTAGGTGTAAGGTCAATTTAGTGTCCTATGCCTCTCAAAGGTGGTAATCCAAGTGGTAGGTCATTTGGGAAAACATCACGATATTCTTTGAGCAAGTTTTGGACTAGTGGGTGTGGTTCACTCTCATTCTCAACATCCTTCCCTTCAGTTACAAGCAAGGCAAGAACATGTTGCTGTTTAAGGATGACTTTCTCAACTTGACTCTCGTTTAAGAAAAGGTTCTCTTTTAGTTTTTCTATTATGGGTATGGGTTTGTGTATTTATGATGGTTTCAAGGGTAGTAGGGTGATGTTCTTCTCTTTCAATTTAAATGAATAAGTATTTTTACTCCCATCATGCTTAACTTCTCTATCAAACTGTCATGGCCTACCTAACAACAAGTGACATGCATCCATAGGAATAATATCACATAACACTTCATCGACATAAGTTCTACCAATGAAAAAAGAAACTAGAAACTGTTTTGTAACTTGCGCGGTACTTCCATTGCTGAGCCATTGAAGCTTGTATGGTTGAGCATAAGCTAAAGTTGGAAGGCTTTACTTCTTCACAAGTATTGTAGATGCAACATTGTTACAACTTCCACTATAAGCCACAACCTTCCCGTGTTGCATCAATACGCAACCTAGACCCTTTCTAGAGACATTGCTATAAATCACATATCCTCCACCACTGGTGGAATTATCAAAATCGGCGCTGTCACTAGCGGTTCTTGAGCTCCTAAAGCTTCTTTCACATTCCTCACTCCATACAAAATTTGTATCTTTTTAAGTTAATTTGGTTAAATTGCAGTCAACCTAGTGAAGCCTTTTACAAACATCTGGTAATATTCTGCTAACCCCAAGAAACTCCTTACTTTTGTGACTGTTGAGGGTCGCTCCCAATTAACTATTACTTCAACTTTAGTCAGATTCACAAATGTCTCATCCTTGTTTACCACTATAAAAGTCTAAATTTTACATAATAGTTATTTTAGAACTTTGGTGGCTAAAATGAAAAATTTTCAAACTTAATAGATTTATAATTTGAAAAGGGAGCTTGAGTTAAATGAGCTAATAGGCTTTACATGAAATTAGACCTAATGAACAAATAGATTGTTTCAAGAAAATGGGCCAAATACTTAAGCCCATTAAAGAAGTAAATTTTGGGATTAATAAAAAAAATTAAATAATAAGCCCATTTTGTAGTTTATGTAAATGGAAAGAGTTGGACTTAATAGAAAATAATCACAAAGCGCAATAATTAGTGGTGGTCGGCCCACTTATTGGAAGTTTCTACATAATTCAAGCAAATTCAAGATGTAACAAGTAAACAAAAGAAGAGAAGATAAGAGAAGAGAAAGGAGAGAAAGGGAAGAAGAAAGAAAAATTTTAGCTTTTTCAAGAATATTTGAGAGGGAAAATCAAGCAAAAATAAATATCTAAGGGAATAATTAGCTTTGAAGCTTATTTGGTGAAATCTTGGCAAGGAAACTGGCTTCTCAAGTGGTAAGAATCACACTTAAACTACTTTAATTTTGATTCTAGTTTTAGCTCTAATTTTGTATGTAAATATTGTTTATCTATGTGGTTAGTTGGTGGTGGACTGATGATAAAGAGTTAAAAAAATGATATGTGTATTTTTTTAAACCCTAAAGTTGATATTAAACATCAAATTTTAAACTTAAGGGTTGTAAAATCTAAATTGATTAAGTGTGATATGGCTGTGAGATTGATTCAATTTTATTTAGTATTTGAAGTGCATTAGAAGCATGTTTAATGGTGGGGGTTTTTCGGTAGTGTTTTAGCGAATAAAAATGTGAAATTAAGATGTAATAAGGCATGAATATGGTGGCTGAATTTTGCTAAATTATAGGGTTGTAAATTAGCATGTGAAGAGTGTGTATTTTGGTTGCCGAGAATTTTGATTAACGAACTGTAAAATTTTATGAAAACTAGATAGAATAAGGCATAATATAGTCAAAAATCAAATTATTTCACGCGAAGATGAATTCCCAGCAATTTTTGTAACCAACTGTTCTGTTATGGAATTTAATTAGAACATTATGTGTTGATATTGGCTTTCACCGTAAAACTAAATTCAAGAGACTATACCAATTGGTGAAATTAATTTTCTATATAATACATTAATGTATTGGAGTATTAGTCATAGTTGGTTACTTACTATTGAAACCTTAGGAGACACTCCAAGGGCACTCAAACTAGAAACTATTCTTTATCTGTGCAATGTTCAAACCCTTAATCTTCCTCTTTGCTGGGCCAAATTGTACAGAGAAAGAGAGCTTTTCTTTTCCTTTTTTTTTTTTTAATTCTTATGGATAAATCTAGAAAAAATGAGAAATTGCATCTTTATATAGTCTCACACATTTTACTAAAATGCCATCATGATTTTGGTAAATAACAAGCATGTCCCAAAGCTTGTCTAACAAGCATTGTAATAATAAAAGTGTGAAATGACCATTTGCCCTCATTAAAAATTTTAATGGTAAACTTATTGATGTGAACCTCTAAAGAAAGATGCTTTGAAAACCCGAAAGAAGGTGGAGAAAACCCCGAAATATATCACATCCTTAAAAATTGAAAATCCTAATTTGAAAACCCTAACGATATTGTCTGGGCTTGAGATTTGACCCATGACAAGGCCTCATAAAGTACTACAAGTCAATTAAAATTCATGTCCAAAAGTCTATAAACAAAAAATGACCACAATACCTTTAAACTAGAACAAGAGTATTTAGGTTAAGGAATAGTGATGAATTTGACTCATGTGCAATGGGGTCTATCAAGGGCTTAGACAATCCTCCTTTGATGCTTAAATAAGATTGTACTATTTAAAACCTTCAACTGAGCCCAACTGTGCAAGTGAAGTAATGGATTAGGCCTCCTGTACCATAGCCCATTTAGTGCCTTTTTGATATCCTTAGCTCTAGATCTAGTTATTGAGCCTTAAGGAACATACAAAGTATCACGAACAACTTGATCACGAGCATTCAATGGTGGGCTTGGCTATAGGCTTGATCCATTATCATTCTCCCCCTTATCGAAAGATTCGTCCTCAAATCAAAACCTGCATCAAAAAGAGAAAGATCAATAACATTAAAAGTAGCACTCACATTATACTCATCTGGCAAGTTGATTTTGTAGGCATTGTGATTCACTTTTGCAATCACTTGGAACAACACATCTCTTCTAGCATTAAGCTTAGACTTCCTTTAAGTAGGAAACCTCTTCTTATGCATATGCATCCATATCTAATCTTCTGGTTTAAATGTAACATGCTTACGCCCTCTAAACTAGAAAACTCATTAATAGGTAAATGAAGCAAATCCAAAGGCGTTAGTGGATTAAAACCATACACAAGCTCAAATGGAGAAAATCCAGTAGATGAATGCACACTCTTATTATATGCAAACTCAACAAATGACAAACAATCTTCTCAAGTTTTCTAATTATTTTTAATGAAAGCATGCAATAATATAGTTAAAGTTTTATTAACTACTTCGATTTGACCATCAGTCTATGGGTGACAAGTAGTGGAAAACAACAATTTATTACCTAATCTACCCTATAATACACGTCAAAAATAGCTAAGGAACTTAATATCTTAATCACTAACTATGCTCCTAAAAACACCATACAAAGGCACTACCTTCCTAAAGAACAAGTCAGTAATATTTGTGGTATTATCAATCTTACGACATGGAATAAAATGTGTCATTTTGCTAAACCTATCTATAACCACGAAAATAGAATCCCTGCCCTTCCTAGTCCTATGTGAACCTAACACAAACTTTATGGAAATATATACAGACCATGAGGTTTAACCTCAGACTTGGCTCTACTACACTTAATACACCTAGAATAAATCTTTTCTGCATCTTTCTTCATATTAGGCAAAAAGAAATGTTCTTTAAGAATGTACAAAGTCTTAGTTACCCCAAAATGTACTATAAGACCACCCTCATGCAACTCAATTACAAGTTTCTCACGCACAGCGCAATTGGGAACACACAACTTATTGTCTCTAAGCAAGTATCCCCATGTCTGTAAACTTAGAACCTAATAACTTGATACTAAGTGAAGAAACAAGTGCATAGTTGTGTGACAGTGCATTAGCAACCATATTGTCTTTAATTTGCTTGTCTTTAATTTGCTTGTACTTAATCACATATGAAAATGACTCAATGAACTCTAGTCACCTCGCATGTCTACGACTTAACTTGCCTTGCCCTTTCAAGTGCTTCAAGGACTCATAATCAGTGTGAATCATAATCTCCTTTGGCCACAGGTAATGTTATCATGTCTCCAAAGAGCGTACCAAAGCATACAGCTCTTTATCATGGGTGAAATAGTTCAATGGCGTTCCGCTCAACTTCTCACTAAAGAACATTATTAGACATTTTTTTCTGCATCAACACAGCACCTATACCAATCCCAGAAGCATCACATTCGATCTCAAAAATACTAGTGAAATCAGGCAAAGATAATAATGGAGCATAATATAATTTTTTTTAATCAAATTAAAGATCATCTCTTGTTCCTCACCCTATCTAAATCCTTTATTCTTTTTCACTACCGCAGTCAAAGGTGCGGTTATAATGCTAAAATTCAGCATAAAGCACCTATAAAAACTAGCCAAGCCATGAAAACTTTTAACTTCAGAAATAGATGTAGACGTTGGCCGAGTTAATAACTCTAACATTTTCCCCATTTGCCTTGAAACTATTTGCACTCACAATATAGTCCAAAAAAATAACTCGATCAATACAAAATGTCTACTTCTTAAGGTTGGCATACAATTTCTTTTTCCTAAGTACATCTAAAATAGATTTCAAATGACTCATATGCTTATCAAAGGATTTACTATACATCAAAATATCATCAAAGTAAACTACAACAAATTTATTAACTGCATAAAAGTATTAGGAGTATTCGTTATACCAAATAGAATGATTAGCCACTTATACAATTCATATTTAGTCTTAAATATAGTTTTCCATTCATCCCCTACTTTCATCCTAATCTGATGGTATCCACTCTTCAGATTAATCTTAGTAAACAAACATGCGTCATGCAATTCATCCAACATGTTATAATCTAGGAATGGAGTGTCGATACTTTACCGTGATATTATTGACAGCTCTGTAATTAACGCATATTCTTCACATCTCATCCTTTTTAGGAATAAGGAATACAAGAATAACACAAGGTGACATGTAACACCCGCAATTTTAAAAATTTGTAACTGTAGCATTTACAGTATTTATAAAATTTAATCTAATAATTTGATGTTATTTGATTAAATTAAAATTTCATGTAATTTAAAATTTTTAAGTGAATTCCAAAAATTTTATTTAGGCACAAAAATAATTTCATAAAGTTAGGTTATAAGTGGATTTGGATGAAGGGAATAGTGCTTGGATTAATTTTAGACTTAATTGTAAAGATTCTGAAATATTAAAGGTTATTTCTGAATTTTTTTAAAAGGACTAAAATATAATTTTTTTTAAAGTTTTAGGTTATTTATATAATTTTAAAAAGAAAAGGGGTTTAATTGAAATTTAATATATCAAAATATAACAACTTGCCAATTAACCCGTCCAATAGCCATTCTTCTTCTTTCCATCCAGTAGTTATTCTTCTTTTTTTAGTAACCACCGAAACCCTTTTTCTCCCTGTCTCTCTCAAATTCCAACCAAATTCAAATTCAAGTGACTTTCTTTAAAATTCTAGTTACCGATAAGCTTTATAATGCATTAAAAGTTTGAATTTTAGATTTTGAGCATCAATTGAAATGTAAGTTACTGTTTATTTGAAAAATTAACACTTCATTTTGCGTAAGAAACATAAAAATTACATTGAATTGAAATATTAAATGTAGTATTAAGTTAAATTTACACTGATTGAAGTGTTTGTAGGAAGAAATTAGGATGTTTTACTCTCGGGTGAATAGTATTTTTTGAAGGTAGTACAGTATTTTAGAATGTGCTGCAGTAACTTTAATTTGCATAGTAAATCCGATATGAACAATACCTAACTACAGACTCCAGAATAAACAGTCTTTTGCTACAGTAAATCTAGCATGAACAGTGTTATGCTACAGTATTTATATCAAAGCCGTATTTATTTGCTTAGGTGAAAATGTATAAATTTGGGATAGTCGAAAATGAGATTTATAATAAATTAGCCATGAAAATTCATTATTGAAAATATGGTAAATGACCTTAGTTAAAATTAGTGGTATGGATAAAATTAACGAATTTTAGACACTAATTCCACGAATATCGCATTTAAAACGTTTATATTGATTAATTGAATAGTAAAAAATATGATTTATATATTTGTGATATTAAGCTATCAGAATCCTGAACGGAACAGTAAGCATAAGCATGCTCTGTTTTCCATGTGCAGCAAAAGTGCAACGCATGAAATGAAATTTCAGGCGCACAACTGCCACAGGGGAGCCTTGATTGTCGTTACAAACTTGCGGAACAGCATGCTCTATTTCGTAAACAAAAACAAAGAAATTAACCTTTAGTCTTGCAATCCGAAACAGCAATTACCTTGCTCGCTTAGGTGGTCCACATGTCAGTGAGATAAAGCCGGTTCTGGCTAGTTTGCGATTGACATGCGTTGGTTTGAACTTTAACAAGCTCGCCACCCTTTCTCTCCATGACCTTTCTCTTCCTCTCTCTTCTGGTTTCTATCTTGGTTCACAACCAAAACATTGCACCACGTTTTTGCTTCACCAAGCTCTTGTTGGTTGAAGAAAAGGAAGAAGCTTTGGTTTCAAAAACCAAAAAAATGAAAGACAACAAAGAAAAAGAAAAAGAAAAAGAAAACTATTTTCTATTTCTTCACTTATGCATATTCAGTATGTATGTCTTCATATATATATATATATATATATATAGATGTATTAACAAGCTTAACACTAAAGCTTTCTGTCCACCGACACCAAAATATCAAAAGAGATAAATGCAAAAATGGATGAGTCATGATATTTAGGTCGGCAAAATGCATGTGTATAAATCAT
>JAXCLQ010069067.1:0-14521 GCA_035584115.1 Cedrela odorata
CCAACCAGCTTTATTTTTTCGCTTCGAATGGCAAATTATCAAATTGGTCCTTTCAGTTTGTACAACTAACAAATACTTCTAATAATTTACCATTATATCATATTCATCCTTATTATCTACAGTTTTAGAATTAGAGTTTATGATTATTGAATAAAGATTGTCTTCACCCATGAACGCAACAGAACGCGGTCGTCTAACTCGACTTCCTCAGCGAGTCTTATTGCAGTTCTCTGCGGAAGTAGCGACGACGGTTAGCCACACCAGACATCACATCTTGGTTTGCTTGATTGATTGGTGCATAAAGAGAAGGCTACGCACCTGGCTTGTGGGCCTTCTACCATTAATACTTAATTTATTAAATTTTTATAAATATATATTTTACTTTTTTATTGAATATAAAAATTTATATTAAATCTTTTTAAAATATTCTTATTTAATTTATATATTTACACTATTACTTAAATAAAATATATTATTTTTTAATTTACACAATAATTTGATTATTTATTTATTAATTATAAATTATTATTATTATTATGAATTGTATAACTTAAGGTATTTAATATTTTAAAGTAATATGATTATTATTTTTTATTTTATTCTAATTTTAAATTTATTAAATTATATATAACATAAATTATAACAAAATTCACATTAACTTTTTATTTGTGTATAAGTGAAAATTATTTTAATTGTTTAAAAGAAAGTTACAAATATAAAATTATTAATTTTTATATATTTTTTATTTTAAAAAATAAATAACTTAATATTTATATTTATATTTATATTTTATATAAAATAAATAAATATATTCTTTAATTCAAACATTCAACTTTATTTCAATTTTAGATTTAAGGAAAAAAAAATCAAGAGAGAGAGGGAGGGAACAAGGGGATTAAATGATGATGCAATTGGGTAGCTGACACGTGGCATGTGTGGTGTAGGTAGGACCAAAGGTTTATAGTAGGGGTGGTGGTGGTAGATACAGGACCATATAAAATAGTATGGTCCCATAAATGAATAAATATGATCCAAAACTGCTAACTAAATTACACAAATTTCTCACGCTGCTGAAAGATAACATTTGACTTAGCCTTTCTTCTTCCGTACTTCTTTAACTATTGTTCAATTCAATGCATGCGTTTTCATCCATCTTGAGAATTTATCGGACCTTCCAACTCAATTGACAAATTTGTTCATCCAATCTAAGGTAAATGACAAAATTTTAATTTAATAATATCTATTAACAAGTCTTATATTATTTATCGCATCAATTAAGATAAATATTTTGTACCGTAATTTTATAAATATAGTAATACTTTTGTATAATATTTTTGGTATCCGTTTTTTATATAAACAAAATTTATGTTAATTTAATCAGTGGAAAAAGTACTCATTTAATATTTAAAAGAAAAAGAAAATTATAACTGCTTCTTGCAATATTTTATATGAATATCACGAATTTATAAAATATATATAACTTTAAAACCACCAACAATAATGTAATCATAAAGTCAACTAAAATAAACCCACTAAATTTGCTTTGAACATTCCAAATATTCAAAACCACAATTGAAAATTGAAAAAACCCACTTTCCAAAATTTGAATAATGTACCGACGACATGTCTTATTCATGGCCTAACTTTGAAAGTATTATGAATATCAATTTGTGTGTTGTCTCTTTGCCTAATTTCTTTGAGCTCGTTAATAAATGTGACATGCCTCTTATTTTAACAACAATTTGTCTTTTGATTATGATATTTTTTTTAACACTATTTTTGGTACTTACATTTTATAGAAGTCTTTGTTTTAATAATCTTAAAAATAGATCCACATGTGTCCAACTAGTTGCATTTATAAAAATCTTATAAGAATCTCAACCCAATCGAATTCCGCGTACCGGTTGGTGATGTTGCATGTATCAATTTTATAGTTAGCTTATAAACTAATTGGGATTTGATTTGTGTCAACTCTTCCAAGTATGCAAGAAGGTAAATTTACCAATTAGGTTTGTACCACTATACTAATTGGTATCACAAAAGTGGAGTATATTTTAGATGAAAAACTTTTCTATTCAAAGATACATTATTTAGTTCTTATAACCCAAAATGTTATGGTGTTAAAATATGGGTATGTTTGTTTTTAGACAAATTAATTATAGTAAGATTTGTGCATAATTTGAGTTTTGAATGAGTGATTATCGGTAAATTTTAAAAAATACTTTATATAAAGAAAGTCTAGTATACGAATGTTTTTATATGATGAGATTTTATTAAATGAGCATGCAAATGACATATAATAGTAGAAACATAAATCTTTTTAATAATTATAAATATTTGAAAATTTTTTGTGAACATACGTGCACAATATATAAGATTGAGAACAAATGAAATTAGATAATAAAATAAAGAATTCTCTATTGAAAATAAACATCAAAATTCAATTAGAATTAACCTTAACACTAATTGGAAGCACAAATTTGCAATTTGAAAGCTAGAATAACGAATTATCATGTGAATCATTTCAATTCCAAAGGCATAGACTTCACCAAAATTCATCAACAAAATTTTCCAAAATCTAAATTTCTTTATTCTTGGGATTCACAATATTGGGCGCAAAAGCTTACAACATTAACTCCCCCCTCTTGGCATTGATAGAATTTAAGAAAATGGGTGTACTTAGTAATTATTGAAAGCCCATTTAGCCCTTTAGAACTATAATTCAGCTGAAGAAGGAATGGCTAAGTCAAGATGATGATGATGATGATGATGATGATGATGATGATGATGATGATGATGATGATAATAATAATAATAATAATAATAATAATTAAATGTCTAATGAGTATATTTACATGTATATAATTAAATATTCTTACTAATTGTTTTAAAATTAATAAAAATATTTAAAAAAAACCCCAAAATTCATCAACACGTGTGTGTATATATATATATAATATTAAATTAATAAACTGTGTTTAATTGACCTCTTAAAACTTAAGCACTTCACAAATTTAACACAAAAACATGATTAAATTTATTTTTAAAAATAAAATTAATAATAGTAATATACCAATTAAATTAAAGGATATACCAGTAACTTTAAATTATAACAAATATTTATCAAAGAACTCAATATGACACAAAATATATAGTAATGACATCATGAATTATGTTAAATATATTATCTTAAAAATTATGATAACTTATTATAAAATAAAATGAAGAATTTTTTTTTTTAATTTGAACTGAACATGATACGACATGACACGATTTACATACAACAACTACTCTCCAAACATCATCCATGAAAAAATTTGAGTATATTACGTCACGTACACATTAAACTTTAAGCTATGAACTTATAATTAGTGTTATATTCACTTTTATCTATTTAAATTTAAAATTTAAAAACTCAAATTTGAACAAATTACTGACTAAAACGTATACTGTAGATCATCATATCGCATTCACCGACAATTTGAGAAGTTGAAAAGGTAACCACTTTTCCCAGGCCTGCACCAATTACTATTTATTTGGTACAAAAAATAAATTAGGCTAATATTACGTGAAATCCAAAATAAGTTAAGCTAAAATCATAATTATAATTAATCATCATCATCATCATCATCCTTTAAGATTTAACTTTTGCATGTGATAATTGACAATAATGAATCACTAAACACTCTTGCTTCTTCGATACTTCAAAGTCCTCACACGCCTTATTAAATTTATTATTAAAAAAGTTACTGATAAATAAATTTTGAATTTAACGATAATTTATTAATTAAAAATATAATTTTTATTGTGTTATTAAATATGTTCAAGTACGTATTTTTTTCTATTAATTATTGAAGAGAAGTACTATTTATCATTAAATATAAGAATATATTTTATTAAATAATTAAAAATAATAGCAAAAAATTTATTTAATTAAACTTAATGAATTAGTTTTTATATTTTGACAAATATAAAATGCAATAATTTATATTGTGTTGAAGTGTGGGTACCTGCCAATTCCATTCTGCTTCGTCTGAGGATCAGAATCATCCTCGAGATTAGAACACGTGGCATTCCCACTGTAGTTATAATAGATATTAGCAGCACCGTACTATTTCGCAAACGTGTCACCCCCGGTCAATCGCTTTACGCATCTGCCACCAAACTCAATCCGTTCAACGGCTCTTTGTACATTACTTTTAATTGACTATTATACCCCTCATCCTCATCGATAGGGATGGTGAAATTCTCTGCAGGGCCCGCCCGGAGCAGTTAAAAGGACAATTTCATCCTAAAAAAAGCAGTCACGTGATTCCCGTTTTCGTTTTGGACAAGGCGTGGACGACATTTTCTTCCGGTTCTCTTTTTATTCATTTTAAAATATTTTTAAAATTAAAAATAATTAATATAAATTTATATTTTAATATATGTAATTAGATTCTTAATTTTATCAATTAAATAAAAATTTATTAAAATAAAAATAATAATTAGTAGATATTAAATTAATTGACCAATTATAATCATTAACTACTAATAACTGAATTTTTTTAATATATTAAAACAGAATTAGCAAAAAAAAAAAAAATCCTACATATGTTTTCTTCTACTAAACAAAATATATTTTTCACAAAATTAATAAAAAATATAAAACTTTAAATATATTATTTAATTTAATTTCTTTAATTTTATTATTTTGTCATTTTTATTAATATTTGAAATTATAATTTATTAACATGTTAATAAATTAATTTATATATATAAATTGAAATAAATAATTTATAGATGCCTTAATTAAGTAAGGTTTATTTATTGACATTATAATTTATTATTTAATTTATTTAATTTTGTTAAACATTATTATTTTTTTTGGGTCAAAACGGGACCGTCTTGGCAATATCTTTTGGATCATGCGGTGGTCACATATAACTTAGGAGTAAGGAGCATCCATTGCTGATATTTATTTAAAAAAAATTATTGTTTGAAAATGAATTTAAAAATAAAAAATTCATTTAAAATTTTTAAATAAATGATAAAAAAGAGCACCTGTTTTTGTCTTCACCCCATGTTTTCTCAAAGTCTCATCAATCTGTTGCCATGGCTCTTTGATCACTTCGTAACAATTCTAGTGAGAAGTGTGTCCTTCTCTTGCAAACTCATGACTAATATCTTTTAGCATGAACAAATAAGGAAATTGCAGACAGCCTATCCTATCCTATCCTAGCCTAGCCTAGAAAGAAAGAAAGAAAGAAAGAAAGAAAGAAAGAAATATGCCCTGAAATCTTGAGATGTTAAAGCTACGTTGAGATGTTATATTTTCAAAGTTAGAGGATTGGTGCTGAAGATCGATGCCAATGCTCCAATGGCCACATGCGCGTATTTCGACCTAAACCATATAGCCGCCAGCCAGCACTGCACAAACACATAATAATAATAATTAAAATCTAAATTAATTAAATCCCATCTCATATATTATATTAGTGAATTAGCTGATTTTGTTAACAAATTAGCTAACTGATCTTTAGATGAGAGGAAACAGACTTGTATTTGTTTACTTATCATTAATTCACAAACATGATGAAAATCAATTTCAATATGCTTGATTCGAGCATGGAACATTGAATTAGTTGAGAGATAAGTTGCCCAATATTATCACACCATAACTAAGGCAAGCCAGAGATAGAAAGATGTGCATCCTATATAAGTGACTGGAGCCATTGTAGTTCAGCAGCAGTAGTGGATAACGTCTTATATTCAGCCTTTGTACTACTTTTTGCAACAATCCGTTATTGCTTGCATGACTAGTTGATTAAATTGTCTCTGTGAAATACCAGATATGCACCAACATATCGCCTGTCATCACGATCATAAGTCAATTTGCATCCGAAAAAGCACGAATGTGGTTATTGGAAGCGGAGGAGAAAAATAATCCATCCAAAACAAAATGTTTAAGATATCGTAAGATACATTTGACGACTTGCCAATGAATATCTTTAGGACAATGCATAAACTTGCTAACTCGATGGACAACAAACGCAATATCTAGATACTTAAAATCAAGGTATTGAAGTCCACAAACTATACTACGATACAATATTAGATCGTTGAAGTCTTATCCATCAAACTTACTGAGAAGATAATTTGTAGCCATAGGTGTTAGACATAGCTTGGCATGCTCAAGGGTTACCTTTTTCAATAAGTTGATAATATATTGCTGCTGTGTTAAAAAAAATGTCAGTATTAGTCCATAGAGCTTCAATTCCAAGAAAGTAGGATAGGTTGCTAAGATCTTTAACCGAAAATTTTAGAGAGAGACTTGAATAATCCAATCAATATGTTTGTTATGTGTCCCAGTGATGATGATATCATTCATATAAATGAGAAAAAAGATTTTATAGATCATGTTGATGAAGCACGTATAGCGACGAATTAGCCGTTGAACCAACAAATCTCAATCGATTAAGCATTGTAGTTAATCTAGAAAACCAAGCACGTAGGGCTTGGTGTAAGCCATATAGACTTTTGTTTAACTTACACACGTGATTGGGATAATCTGAGTGCATATATCTTGGTAGTTGGCTCATGTAGACATCTTCACTGAGAATACCATGCAAAAATGCATTTTGTATATAAATTTTGTTTGATACACCAATGATTATTGATAGTAATTGAGAGTAGAAGTCTGATTGTTGTATGTTTTACCACAAGGCTAAAGGTGTCATGAAAGTCTACTCCATCTTGCTGGTGGTAACCTTTAGCTACCAATCTAGCTTTGAAATGTTCGATTTTTCCATCTGCATGCCTTTTAATTCGATAAACCTATTTGCACCCAATTAAATTAATATTGGGTTTTGAAAGCCCAAGAGTCTATGTTTGATTTCGAATTAGAGCATCAAATTCTTAATTTATAGCTTCTTTCCATTTTGAATATTTGGCGGCCTCTGAGTAGTAAGTGAGTTGTAATATAGATGAACTTACAATAACCATAAGAGCTTTTGGAAGAGGAAAACGAATAAAACCAGCATCCAAAATCCTGGGTTTTAGTGAATTAGTCTTAAAACGTGTAAGCATTTGATGAGGAGCCAAAGATTGAGAAGTTGAGGTTGTGCCAAGAACAATAGATGAAGGTATGACATCTATCACAAGAGAGTCTTGACTATGTGACATGCTTGATGTGTGTTGATTTTCTTACAGAACTGTACCAACTTTGTCAGGCCACGGCCAATGGGGTTTACACGTGACAACTGCCACAGACCCTCGAGATACATTCTAAATCTTTTAAAATGTCCCTCAAGTCTGTAAGACTGCTTGGGTATCTGTCCTCTGTATATTTAATCACATACAATTGTCTCTTCGAGACATTTTCAGATCATCTCATATAAAAGAGCATATTTGTTTTAAAATACATACAGAGTACATATAAATTTACATTCTTTTAAACTCATAATTAAAAGTCTGCGAGTCGAGTATAACAATGATACCTAAGGGCATTACACCCTTAATCGATCACCATCACTTGTACAATGCACTTTTCTATTCTTGATCGTCAAAAATTGGAAGGTGAAAGGATGAGTATATGAGGATATACTCCGTGAATGGATAAAAATATTTTTTTTAAAAAAATTATTTATAAATGCACATAAAACAATTTTATTTAAGTAAATCATGTTCTGTTATTCAAAATCAACGGGTTGGCTCCCTTTTTCGATAGTTACCTTGGCCGTAGTAACCCCGAGACCGTTAGTGTACTTTATGCACAAAAAATAATATTTATTTAATAAAAATAGTCTTTTTATGATAAAAAGTGCATGCTAATTTTCAAATTTGGCCTACCACTGACGTTGGCCTTAAGGTTAGTCATGAGGATGTTATGGGTTGTCTATCTGCGGGATTGTCGAGGTTAGTCATGAGTAATTATGTAGTGATACTCATAACTAATTTTGACAATCTTGCAAATGGGCAACCTATAACATCCTCCCATATAACTACTCCACCTGTAGCGTATTTACCTAGACGGCCTTTTCATAGGTCTGTCTTTATATTACTTCATTGTAACTATAGTCATATACAATCCTGGCCTTTCTAGCCATATCACAAATACAATCACATAAATATCCATGTATCTATCATTTATACTACATTATTATGAACACTTTCATTTTCAATATCAAACATGACCTTAAGGCCAAACACATTTACATTTCTTGGCCTAATAGCCACAAGCATATCAAATCAATTTACAGGCCATTTATATTTATTTCAAATCAATAATAAATATACTATTTCTTAATTCTTAAAATAATTGAACAGTGTAAAATATGTTAAAAGATCTACTCATAGTTATGAAAGGGTCACCACTCCCACAATTAATCATCGTGTTCACTAGGTTCCACTATCGTATGTTCGGCGCCTAATATCACACATGGAAGTCTTATAATTTTAATATTCCAAATAATTATAACAAACATTAATTATGATATTCGTGAATAACATATTTAGAACTCCTTAATTTGACACATTTCACTTCATGATGCTTTACTAATTAGGCCATTTATTCAATTCCCAACAACAGAATCCCCTAGTCGTAATTATTCATAATTCTTATTTTCGTTTAAGACGACTATACTTATTCTCAATAACATTCAACGCATATATATTATCATAAACTTTCATCTATCGCAATTCTATACAAATTTACAATTTCGTCAAATATAGATATAATTATTTCAAATAACAGTCAATGTATATTAAACATCATATTCTTCCAATTATCACCATTCAACACAATTCTACATTTTTTTAGTGAAATTAAACGTAAATTTTGGATGAATAGTAACCTTCAACTTTCAATATACTTAAAATCTTAAAATCATGCTTATAATGAGTCAATAGACTTACTAGTAACTTATTCAAGTCTTTTAAAACATCAATTTGTCGTTTAAAAGCAAAAATCCCAAATTTAATTCGAAACCTATTTTTCTTTTTTGCTTATTTTCGTCTTTTCTAGCCCAAATGTGATATTGATGCGAAGAGGAGGAGACAAGAAGTTATTTGATGGCGGAAATTTAACGAAAAATTGAAGAAATGAAGAGAAATGGATGGTAGAGATAAAAAGGTTTTTCTATAGAGAGAGTTTTTTTTTTATTTTAAATTTTTTAGAGAGATGAGGAAATGAAAAATTAATTGGGGGGCTTTGTATATATAGAAAATGGGTAAAAGACCAAATTACCCTTAAAATCTTTGAAAAATTTTAAAAAAACCAATTTTTCCAACGAATCGGTCGATCTTTTTCAGAAATCAGTTGACCTGATTTGTTACAGTGCCGTTACAGTATGCTACAATGCTGCCAAAATGATTGACTGTTTTCTCCATTTGGTCAACCGGTTGCTACAGTACTTCAACTATAGTAACTTGATTTTTACTATTTGAAAATCTTGCGATTTAGTTTCTGAAACTTTGCAGTTTAGTCTATTTTTATTTATTTATTTATTTAATTCTTATTATTCTTTAAACCAATTTAATTTTTTTCATATTATGAGTTGACCTAAATGACTTAAGCCTCGTTAATGTGTCAATTAATCTTGGTTTATGTACGTGTGACAATGAATATTATTAAATAACTATTTTACCCATATGTTCAAAGAACAAGGTTTACAAACTTCAAGTGGGATTTCCTGATCATTATGAGAATCAATAAGAGTGAATGACATATGTGGAGAGTTATGATGTGGGAAAAGATTAATTGGTAATGAGATAGAAGTATTTGGTAAGTCTTGTTAGGTAACAGAGATGTTTGTATATGAAAAGAGTGTTTCATTAAAAATAACATGTCTTGAGACAAATACTTTTCCAGTTGCAAGATCCAGACATTTGTATCCATGATGACAAAGACTATGGCCAATAAAAATACATGTTTTAGATCGAAAATCAATTTTATGACGATTAAAAGGTCTGAGATTTGGCTAACAACTACACCTAAATGTATGCAAGAAATTATAATCTAGTTTCCTATTGTAAACCATTTCAATTGAGGACTTTTGATTGAGTATTTTTGATGGAAGACGGTTAATTAAGAAAGCTGTAGTAAGAAAAGGCATCTTCCTAAAATGATTTTAGTAGATTAGCATGTGTATAACATCCCAAATCTGGAAGAGTTACCAGTATGTGATAGGTCCCTTTTATCACTTTAAACCTAACACAACCTATTCACATACATTTGTTATGCATGCATGCTTAAAATCAAGCCATGTAAAATAACACATGTCACTACTCAAGGGCGTCATGCCATTATTGAAAATATATGTAGCCTAATTGTTTACGACAGATCCCAAAAACAAATTGATTGTATACATATAGCCAAAGCCAACTTTAAATCTACAACAAATGATAATATAAAAATAATATAGTTAATCTCGACATGAGATGGACCTAACACACTAGTGAAAGATGCAGGGGGAGGGGAGAGTGAAGAGGGAGGGGTGGGGGGGTGTGGTGGTGAGTTTAACAGGACTCAATACACACAACATCATATATATATATATATATATATATCTTGCTATCACTTTCATATTAATAAGAAATATACATATATGTATCAGTTATATGCATTTGAACAAAAACACTTTTCAATGTATGAACACAAAATTTCATCACATATTATTCAATAATATACTTGTGTTTAAAGATGTTAAGTATCGTCGTCCCCTCAAATACTAAAATGAATACCACAGTGCCTTAGGACGTTACTTCTCGTCGTTCCCTTAAACACCCAAATGAATACAACTGTATATTGGGGCATTATGTCTTGTCATCATCCAAGACACTAAGAAATAACCCGCAATTACTTTGGGGCATTATGTTCCACCGTCTTCTAAGTCATAAAACCAATCATCATGTGCAAACATCTTTGTCTGGTCCATGTCCAAGGTTACGCATTTGACCAGACAGAAGAACAGTCCATACCCAAGGCTATGCGCTTGACCGAGCATAGATATTATATCTTGATCTATAGATCAGTTCTGTGGCACACGTACAAGCACACGTACACGCATGCAATCATATCCATATACTTAGCTGTAATCATAACAATAATTATAAACATCACATTAAGAAAAATAAGAAAGTATAAGTATTCTGTAATATCAATGCAATTAACTTTTCTTCATTATATGTTATCACACATCATACCAAGTTTATCATGTGTAATCAATGGCAAGTTAACACAAACTGTCATTTTTACCGCCAATATACAACATACAATCATTGCCTTCTTGGAATTATATCAAAACACATGTGAACAATTTCAATCTGTTTATTTCATATACAATTTCAATGCTGATTTTACATATAAACATGCATATATATATATATATATATTATACAAATAAACACTTACTCACTGATTTTTGGCTACGATATACTTCTAGTGTGGGGTCAACAAGCGTTCAGCCTGACAATCTACAATACATATTTTCTTGTTAGATTCTTTTCTTATAAATGAATAAGTATACAAAGGTATTAAATATATGTAATCTGTCCCAAATAACACTAAAATAGTTTTTGCTCATTTTGGAAGTCTTTATAGTGTTTACTGCATGGCATCTCGCTTTAAACTCGCGATGCGTTAAACTGATAAGATATCATGACCTAAGTTTCTGAGGACACACTCTACTATGTGTCTAGTTTCTACTACTTCTCACAAACTCGAATTTTGAGTCTAAACACTCATGTTATGGCTGATTTTTACCACATTACTCAGTGTAATCGGCTACGACCACTCAACAAAATAGCTCGGTTCCAACCATTTTTGGGAGTGTATTGCTTAGCGCCTTGACCTAGTTTTTGGCTATGTTGTGTCCTTATGTGTCTAGTTTATGCAGAATTTTATGGTTCCTAAATCCGAGGCCCAGAACTCACTCAATTCTCGTTTTAATGAAACATGAGTAGAAATTTTCTATGACCGATGTTTACGCATTTCACTCGCTATCTCTCTCGTTCAGTACTCCGCTCCTGCACGCTACCCTAATTAGGTCTTATAACACTTATATTCTATAATTTTATCAACTCAAAATACTCCCCACAGAATACACCACTGGTGTCGCCAGTTTGCATTCCGATTTTTTGGTAACACAATACATACAATATTAACGCTCCTCAAACCCATCGGTTTCACTTCTAACATATATTTTTCACAACAATAACTTTCTCACAGCAACACTATCATAACCCAATCTCCTAAATGTTCAACCATTTCGACCACAAAAAATTGTACACAAAACATCACAATTTTACACACAAACAACAATTAAACACATGCATAATCAAATATCTCCAATTCAACACAATATAACTTACCTAGGCTTGCTAAAATAGACTCCCCTTATTGTGTTCTTGCTTCTCCCTCCTTCCCTTCACTTGGCCAAAATGTTTCTTCCTTTCCTTTCCTATTTCTAATCAACCATATCCCATTATACTCAAATTTTCGGTCATGCACCTTACTTGCCTCTCGGTTCTAGCTTCAACTCAGCCTACAACCCTTTTTTGTCCACCCAATTTGACCATCAACCACCTCATTTCAATCATGTTCAGCTCTTGTTCACTAAATTTCGACAATTCCCTATGTCACACCTCATTTTTTTACTGTCACATCTATTTCTTACTAACTGCTAATACATAAACACATATACTATATATAATGTTACTCTTTTATTACACAAAAGTTAAACAGTTATAGTTAATAATTTTATTTTTTTTATACATACAAATATACATATATTACAACACCTTGTAATGCAAATAGCTTGATAATTACATATCCAAAAATATTCGTACTAGCCTACAAGACTATACATATTACTTAGCTAATTTACAAAATTCATACATCAGCAACACTATGAATACGACTAATATCCTCACTTGCGTACTCGATTGTCCTTAAGTACTATTATCTGAAAAATAAATTTTTCAATAAAAAGTGAGATAAACATCTCAGTAAGCAAATCATGCAAGTGTCATATGTCGATGCAGTATAAAATGTGAAGACTTAAACAATCAGTACATTTTAAACAAACTCATTCAAAATTCATTCATATTTAAGGCGGCTTAGTCAATTAGTGTCACCTGCACCTACGGTGACCCGGTTATAGAACGTGATCACGTGTTCCGCTTAAAGCAAACATTTTCATTTACATATAACAGAAGTGTGCACGACGCGCTAAACAGAATTCTTACTAGCCTACAAACCTCGCTTTTAACACGAGATCCAGCTAGATTAGAATTACATAACTAATGATTAAGCCATAAAATCAATTTCATTTCATTCAAACTTTCATACATCGACAACATTTTATAAACATTTCATAAATACGATAACGGCATTCGACCTTTTAAAATTTTGGCAAAACTGTGGCACGTACCATTTTTAAAACTCCGGTCGCCATTTTAAAACTCTGGCCATCATTTTTAAAAGTCCGGTCGCCATTTAAAAACTCCGGCCACCATTTTTAAAAGTTCGGTAGCCATTTTAAAACAATATCAAATATCGCATAGTTTTAAAACATTAAAATGTGCATGCACAATCTACTTACTTTTGTTCCCGCTCTTTTCCAGTATATTCTTATATTAGCGTTGCATACCTAAATAAATGAACACAACCTATTTCAGTTTCAACATTTTACCTTCTACACTTGTGATAAATGCATGCCATTCAAAACCGGTAATGTATTTTGACCTAAATTTTTGACGACACATCCTACTATGAGTCTAGTTTCCACCGCATTTTACGAATTAAGATTTTGACTTCGATTAACCAAGTTATGCCAAATTTTCGACACATGACACACTAAGGCAGAATACGTCGTCTGCAGAACTCTCATTTTCAAAAATTCATTGTAATCCCATTCCTTCACAAAATAAACTAAATTTTGAATATGTTGTGATGCTAGATGTCTAGTTCTCGTATAAATTTACGGTGTCTCAATCCGATATTCGAAACTCTTCCGGATTTCATTTTTCAGAGGCTTACTCAGAATTTCCAGCAACCCTTATGCCCTGTATTGGCCATACGGTTTTGACACTTTTCGGCCATCGAACGTACGACCTATCACCCTTAATCCCTTCATTTTTTCGTCCCCAAAACTCTCATATGGGACCGCACAATGATCACTCAAATTTTGTTTGGTTTCGCAACCATTCTTACCATACTGTGCACACATAATTACAGCGAGCACACACACTTTTGTCAACCACAAACACACTCGGCACAACCTCGTTACCAATTTCGAGCACTTCTAATTACGTCACAAACAAATTTGGCCTACCGAAATTGTAGAGATTTAATTCCACTTCACAATGATACCATTCCAAGTCCACAATTAGCATCAATATATATATATATATACACACATATATATACACCTATATTTACTACTACACTTCCATTAAATTTTCAACATTATCACAATATAACAATGAATTCCCATCAATGCATACTATTGTAACAACCTAATGAAAACAATATTTACAT
>JAXCLQ010069087.1:0-14517 GCA_035584115.1 Cedrela odorata
ATACGATATGCTTTTGCGGCAACAAAGTAAGCCTTCATAAATTTATCAGCATCGGTTTTCTTCATTGTATTGAATTTCGCACGTACATTTTTTGAAACATGATAACAACAAATTCCATGTGTAGCATTTGGAAAAGTAATGTACACTGCTTTCTGAATACTCGTATATCGATTAGAAATGAATACCAAGTCTTGTACCTCCCTAATAGCTCCTCATAGCTTCTGCATAAACTACAGCCATGAGTCATCATTTTTATTATCTCCAATACCAAAAGCCAATAGAAATATTTGATTGTTCCTATCTTTATAGGCTGCCACAAATAGTGTTCCACGATATTTTCCTTTCAAAAATGTGTCATCGACTGCAACCACAGGTCTAATTGAAGATCGAAACTCACTGATACAACCACCAAGAGTCATAAAAAAATATTTAAAATGGTTATCAGAATCCTTTTCTATATGCATGATAGGTATACTACAATACATGACAATATAATGTCAATAAATTATATGAATCTGTAGGATCACCACAAATTGAAGTCAATGCTACTTCTCTAGCACTTCAAGCCTTTACATATGATACAGCCACCCCATAATCATTCTGAATATCCACTTGAATATTTTTTAGTGCTTACAATCGACTACAGTCTATAAATTTATATTTTATAAGATCACCAATAAGCTGAGCACTAGTTTGACGATGTCCATTGGACAGTTGGTCTAAAAAATACGTGTACACCTTGTCAATCCGCCTCACTTGAAAGTACATGTTCTCGGACACCAATGATGCCCGGACTCGCCATTTACATCTTTTATCAACACATTTAACCTCAAAGTGGTTTGATATAGACCGAAAAATCCTAAACTGAAAGTTTTTTTTCATCGCAAGGAGACTTAAATCTCGACGTAATTTCTCTTTATTTTCATACAATTTTCTGACCACTATTAAACCACCATCTACATAACTCAAGAAACAATCTGTTGAGAAAGTCACTAGTGTAGAAATTGGAGGCAAATATAAAGCATATCATAACACAAGGGAGTCGGCTATTCACAAGCATCAACATTAAGTGGTGATTGATCATTGCAAACCCCGTGCCTTGAGTCTCAAGGGACATTACTTATGCCAAATGTTTGAAATGTCTCATCATTGTCTAAACCTTACTCACACCAACCCTCGTAGTAGTCCCATGTTGCATCATCGGTATATCGCACCGGTGAGTATGTTTGTTGCATTCATATTGGTAATAGGAAGCATGCAACTGACTTGGTTACTACCATTTGAAGAAGTAAATGGATTTGTAAAATTTGTTTGTACTCATTGTATGGACGACTGTACATGGTTAACAATAGGCGACTGTGTTGTAGGAGCAACTTTTCTATGATCGAATGTGACAAAAAGAGGCGTAAACCCCCCAAATATAAATACCTGGCTATTAACTCCAATGCAAAAGGCAAAATCTCTATCATTATCTATAGCGAACGGACCTAAATTAAATGATATTGAAGGCAAACAATGGCTGTATATTACTCTTGTTTTAATATTAAACTCAGCTGGATTTACCCGAAGTAAAGAATATAACTGATTGATGAGTTCTACATACTTTACATTCTAATCAACGGATAAACCAAAGGTTTTGCCGCCGTTATAGACCTCGTTGCCATCTGCTGAACTATCCCACGACCGTCCGGAGACAACCAATAAGTAAACGCTTGTCATCTATATGCAAAAAAATATAACAATTGTCATGAATACATATTTTAAAAACAAAAATCACAAAATTACTCGACGAATTTCATCGCCCCTCGACGAATTTCATCTCTTCTCAACGATTTTCATCGCCCTTCAACGAAAAATCATCAAGGAGAGATAAAAACGTCGAGGAAATAAGGGAGACAAAAAATTTCGAGGAGCGATGAAATTCTTCGAGATGACATAGTTTCTCATCTTCTTCGATATATCAACGAGAATTTTTGTGCGAGAAACCAGCATATCACATTCAAAATGAAATAAAATTGATCTAATAATAATTATTAAGCTCTAACATGTATTAACTAAGAAAACCAAAATCAATTTTGACAACATAAAATAGATATGAGAAAGCATAGTACTAACCTATACTTGTTCAACAACAATGTAGCATTTGTTTTGTTTTATTTTAGCAACTCCACTCTAGTCGTCGTAATCAAAACTGATTTGAATGCTTGCACAAACTTCGTTGATAATTTATCAATATGATCGTCCAACAATAATTTTGATTCACATTTACTATTTTTGTCTCCAAAACGTGTAGCAGTTAATATAAATACAATTAAATGGAAGAAGCAAGGGTAAAATGAGTATGAAAGGTGTGTTTTGGCCATAGATGTAAGGTAAACTTAGGTTGGGCCATTAATGTAATTGGGCCCAAAAATATGGCCATTCTTGTTAAAAACCCCATAATATACCACAAAATCCTATAAGACTATCAAATCAATTACCTCAAAACCTGAAAACAGTTTATAATTTGAATTCTCATCTATAAGATTATCAACATCAAAGAATTGATCTCCGTGATCAATTCATCCACAACATGCATAATTAATAAAATTATCAATTTAAAACATTACATATGAGTTGAACAAAATAATAAGTTTTACAATTCCTCCCTTAAGATCTAAAATAACTAAATATTCCCAGGAAAACATATATCTAATTAAAATACATATCCAATGGACTTGAACCATAGTTATGAGTCAAGGTAAGAAAGTCTACCAAAAGCGTCGTGTGCTCTCGATTGCTATTACCAACCTAGTTACGACTAAAGTGTCTAACTTGAAAGTTGTAATTGTGAGGAGTGAGTATACAACTATACTTAGTGAGTAAACGCATACATACATTGATATAAATACATGCACACACATTTTTAAATCATAATATTGAGATTTCGTTATTAACATGTTCAAAGTACATATATATTTATTTTCATGTACAATCAATAACCGTAAACAATGCAAAGATAGTTTGCATTCATTTTAAACAACCAAACTGGGTTGACCATATTTTCTCAACCGCTACCTTGGTCGAGGTAACGTCGAAATTCATCAATGAACCTCTTATAAATAAAACCATATGCAATGTATTTTATATAACCGTAAATCATTTGTCATGCTTTACAAAACCATCTATTTCCTTATAAAACATGTATATTTAAAAACATCTAACTTGTCTCACTGATGTTGGCCTGAGTAGTCACTTGATGATGTAATGACTATTCTCATCATATTCGTCAAATCCCTGAGATACCTATTAAGCCACCAAGACTATCCATAGGGTTTCTATATCAGCACACACATACTCAGCACACAGTGGGCTTACCATAGCTTAATCTCCCTTATATAGCCCTAATGCTACCCACTCATCTATACGGCCTCTCACAGGTCCGTTCATAGGCTACTTCCCTATATATATAGTAAATAAGCTGGCACAAAGGCCATGCAACTGGCCCATTGGCCATAACACAATATTCGGCCTTACCGACCTCTTCACCAAAACATACATGTATTAAAATAATTTATTTTCTAATAATAATAATATAAATACAATAGGCCTCCTTGGCCATTTAACATGTATATCCAAACAATTTCAAAACCACAGACCAATTAAATCAACATATCCCAATATCAATTATTAATCACATAAATGCATTTCATTTCTCATTTCATTTCTCATTTCATTTCAACAATAGAAAACACTTGTTTACACACAAGTAATACATATAAATATCACATGCATTCTATTTATTTAATTATGTATGTATAAGTCTACTCACAATAAGAGGAGCGTAACCACTCCCACTACTAATCTTTATGTCCACTTGGTCTTTCTCTCGGGTTTTCAGAACCTGATACCACACATGCATACATATAGTAAATTACACGATTCCAAATAACTTAACGTAGATGCATTAATGAAATGTTTGTGGAAAATATGGCTATGACCCCTTAGTTAACACATAACACTTCACGAAGCTTATTAACCAATGCCATTTAACCAATTTTCAACAATAAAATCTCATAACAGTGAGTATTCCTAACTCAAATTTTCATCTAACATGAAATATACACATTTCAACTATTATCCAATTAATATTTAACCATTTTATACTCCAATTAGTTCAACTAATACAAATTTACATATCCTATGCGAATTTTTACATAAATCTCGCATGAATAATAAGCCCTAAGATTTCATTTTGTACAAATTTCTAAAATCAAGTTTATAACAGTTTAATAAGCCTACCTGGAACTTGTAAAAGTCTTTAGAAACTGCACATTGTCATTTGAATGTAAAACCCCCAAGTTCTCTTCAAAACCCTAATTTCTTTCTTCGCCGTTTTTAGTCCGAAATCAGTACAAATTTGTAGAGGAGAGGTTGGTTTGTCATTGGGTAACCAAATTTGAAAGAAATACAAAGGGATTTGCCGAAATGTAGGAGGAAACCAGAGAGAATGAGAGAGAAGTGTGTTTTAGAGAGACAGAAGTGAATGGACAAATGAGAAACTTGCAAATGATTTCCCCCCTCATGGGTATTTATAATAATGCGTGAAAAGACTAAATTGGCCGTTGAATTTCACTCAAATTAGTGTTATGTATCGATACTTTTGGACTAGGTATCGATACTTTTAGACTGGGTATCAATACCTTTAGTTTAGGTATCGATCCGTTTCTTAAGAATTCAATTATAAGATTTTTATCGATCTCGAGTATCAATACATTAGCCTTTATATATCGATCCTTCTTTTTTCAATGTATCAATACCTTTGTTAAAGATATCGATTTGGTTTCGTATATAATTATTTTCAAACTCTCCGTCTCGGCATGTATCAATACCTTTGATAAAGATATTAATTTGTTCAATCTTGTAATTATTTTCGAACTCTCTATTTTGTCTTATATCAATACCTTTCTCCATAGGTATCAATCTATTTAGTTTGTAATTTCTTCCCAAGTCTCTGACTGGTAAAGTATCAATACCTTTTATGAAGGTATCAATCTCTTCCTCAATTACTAACATGGAACCTTAATATATCGATACATTTGAACAATATATCGATACTCCCATTCCGAATATTGATCTTTTCATGCTCGGAATAGATTTTGACCTTTTCTTTTCATTTTTTAGCACTAATTTCGTTTACCTTTCGGGAGCTTCACCCCCGATCCCCCCAAAGGCACTGCCCCTTGACTCTGCTCGCTAACCGGCTAGCGAGATCACCGAATGCTTCAGCGTAGGGCAACATACCGAAATTCAACTTATGAAAAATTCTTAATCATAACATCAAATTCATTTCATTCATATCATTTAACTCAATTTAAATTCACCTAAGCCTCAATACTGTGTCAATTACCCGTATATACATGCAAATGCTAACATAAATGTCGTTAATTGACCATACTATCTTTATGTTTAAAATACAGGGTTTATAAATAGTATTTAGATTAATTTTGAACTTTAATTGGGACTAAAATAAAAGTATTTTAAAGTTTTAAGCTATTTTAAAATTTTTAAAAAGAATAGGGGACTTAATAAAATTTTACTTATCAAAACAAATCAAATTAGCCCTCTTTCCGGTTTACATTCGTCTTCCTCTTCTCTCAAAATGCAGCACTTGTTTTCTCTCTTTCTCTCTCGATTTCTAGCCAAAATACTTCAAATTTTGTTGGCTTTCTTTCAAATTTCAGTTACTAGAAAGCTTATTGACCTGTTAGAAGCTTGATTTTTAGATTTATGGCATGAATTAAATTTGGATTACTGTTCATATAAGAAATTTATCCTTAATTTTGAGTGAAAAATGTTAGATTGTGTTGAATTGGAGAAATATAGTATTAGGTGATTTTGCATTGTTTGAAGTGTTTGTTGTAAGAAATTTTAGTATTTTATTCTCGGTGCTATATTAATTTTAAATATGCTACAGAAACTTCGATTTAAACAGTAACTGTTTCCTCTGGTAACTTTGATCTGAATAATAACTGTTTGGTTAGATGGAAATATAAATTAGAATAAGTTGATTATGAGATTTCATTATTGGAAATATAGTAAATAATTTTAGTTAGTTAAACTTAGTGATATGTGTAAAACTAAATAATTTTATACACAAACTCCATGAATTTTGTATTTAAAACTTTTAAGTTGATTAATTGCATAGTAAAAGACATGATTTATATATTTGTGGTATTATGCTACAAGAATTCGGAAGAATGACCAAGTAAAGTGGGAGAATCGTTAGTGGGAGTGGTTACTCTCCCCTTGTAGTAAGAAAATCGTACATGCATTTTTACTGTTTTTGAAATCATGCAATAGTTGAGCATATTTTGATATTATGATGAAATTTGTGAATTTTATTATTTTGGTATGCCGTTATTGGCTTTATGAAATGATTATTGAAATTTGTGAATTTTAATGTTTGGTATGTCGATATCGCATTTATGAAATGAATAATGAATATGTTGTTGATGTGTAAAGTTATGAATGAAAATATATTTTATGGCTCTAGTCGTTAGTTAATGTTTATTTTGATCTGGTCAAGTATCGTGACAATTGTGAAACTTGCAAAGTAGTAAGAATTCTATTTAACACACAATGCATGTTTTTGTTATAATCGATATGAAAATGTCTGCATTAAGCGGAACACGTAATCATGTTCTAAATTCAAGTCACCGTGAGTGCAACATTAACTAACTAAACTATTTTAAAAATGTTTGTACTATAAATTGGTTTATGTGAAATTGAAAAGTTTGAAAATGTATTGATCTATTCTAGTATTTATATTTTGTACCGCATTGACATATGCAAACTTACATGGTTTATTTACTAAGATTATATCTCATTGTTTATTTTAAAATTTTATTTTTCAAAGAATAGTACATAGAAATAACAAAAGACGCGTGCAAGATTAGTTAGGCATAGATAAAAATTTTTGTTATATGTTTAATTAATAGAGTAATTATAATATTGAGAATTAGTAATATAAATAACTCTTTGTATGTGTAAGAAATTTAAAAACTGTAAACATTTAAGAATTATATAATATTGATATAGTATTCTGCATGAATTTTGAAATATTAAGGTTAAGTCCTTATGTATGACAAATGATGTAACATTGAGTGGATATTTGAATTCTTGATGCAAATACATTATGGGCAAATGATGTAACATTATATAATCAATGATTGATTAAGTATAGGAACTGGGTGTTATAGTTATCCTTGATTCTTATCTTAATCATAATATGTAGTTCGCACAAGCTCCATAGTCATAAATAACTACCTATAATCCTTAAGAGTGAAGCTATTATTGAGTAATTTGGACTTAGTATCAATAGTATGTAAAGGATCATCTATTATCAAAAAAGTGCAATGAAAATGTCTATGTCAAAAAAGTCAATTTTATAAAGATTAAGATGATAAGGTTGGTTTGATATACTTTTTTATGATTCAAGGTAAGAGTTATTGATATTGAAAAACTTTGGGAATTAATTTTGATTGAATTGATTCACATGCACACTCACGAATCCAATGTGAGATGAAAACCCTCGGATTTAACTAAGAACTTTGACAATATTTGATATTTTCTTTAAGCTATATACTTTGTGTAACCCTTAAGGCAAGTTTTGTGAATTCAACCAAATCAAATCTCATTTGAAGAGTTAGATTTTTATTTTTGTGTCTTTAGATCATTTATGATGTTTGTGGGTGTCATCGTTGTAAATCCTCACGAGACTATAACTCGTTTAATAAGACTGTCTAAGGGTTTAAAAGCTTATTGCATATGCTAAATACAATTGCAATTACCTGCGAAAGTGGTGTAACTAGAATGTTTATTTTATTTTTTATTTTTTATTTTTAGTTTTGCTCGAGGACTAGCAAAAAAGCAAGTGTAGGAGAATTTGATAAGTGGATTGCATATTTTTCTATTAATTTCTTTATATTTCTTGGCTAGTTTCTTGAAATTCTTGATTCTTGATTCTTGATTATTTGTTTTTATGTTTTGTATAATTCTTAGAGACGAGCCACCAAAGAGATAAAAAAAAAATCTTCATTTTTATGTGAAAAAGATTTAGCTTGCAAAATTAAGAATTTTAGAGGAAATCAATGGCATCAAATGAAGAAATAAAAGAGATGTGCACATAAGGCTTATTGGGCAAAATTATTTAGGGCTCCTAGAATTAAATAGAATAAATAAGCCAATTAAATTAAGGTGATTAATTAGATTGATTTTGGGCTGATTTTATTGTTTTGGACTCATTTAATATCATTTTAGATGGCTGAATTACTTTTTATATAAATAGTAATATGAGCTTGTATTTAATATATTTTGAGTCCTATTTGGGTTAGAAAAACCAATATCTTTCATATTTTTTTTAAAGATATTTATGTTTTACCATTTAAATGTCATAAATTATTTTTTTTGTTTATTTAGGATAGTCAACTAGATGGACTTGATTGTGATTCTATTGCTAGTTTAAGGTCGCTGATTCGTAATTGTTAAGATTTTGAGATATGAGTAGCAATCATGATTAAAGATTACGGAATACTTTCTGATAATTACATGTAGAATATAACACAAGTTAAATAAATCGAACTTATGTGTTTATTGCTTGGAACAACCTATCTTTCTCGTACTTAGTGTTTTTATTAAATTAAATCTATAGAGTTTATTCTAAGTTGTTCAATGGATAGATAATAGTGAAGAACTTGTTTTGCTTAACAACGCAGTAAGAAAAGTTCGAAATAATCGAACTTGTAATATTTCAGGGTTATTATTTTAAAAAAATTATTAAAGTTATTCTAACTATTTTACTTCATGTGTAGTGGTTATGAATGATTCCTTAACCAATATATCTCATTATATTTTCCTTGGTGTCTTTAAATTTGGTTATTATTTTCAGTTTTGTTAATTTGTTTTTTTTTATTTTATTTACATATTAAATCAGTACACCTCAGCCCCTTTTTTTCGCATGCATGTCGTAGCTAGAGCATCTCAAGTTTTTCAAGTCTTTTTAATTCGTTTGCGTCAATAACGTTTAAATTTAGAACAATCTTATGCAAGAATGACTCTTACGTTTAAATTTAGAACAATCTTATGCAAGAATGACTCTTACTTACTACTATACTTAATAATGATATTATATATTGTAAGGATTTAACTTGATGCATTTCTAAGTGTATCAAGTTTTCAAAGCTATGGGATAAACAGTAAATTTCAATTTTCAACATTCCACTTCAAAAATTCATAATAAATTCATTTCAAATTCAAATATAATAAAATCAGTGGCAAATTAAAGTTTCATATCTCTATTTTCTAAATCAAAAATAAAATTCTCAAAATCTAATATCAATTGTTCCAAATAAATATATAAAGACAGTGCAGTCAAATAACCAACATTCAACATCAATTCAAACTTCAGTTTCACACTCACAATACAATCATAATATTAATAAAAATCAAATAACAACAACATCACTATAGAAATGTCAAGAACTGAACCCAACATGCACAACAACACAAATTTTCATTTTCTAAACTAAGTGTGCAAAGATATGAGAAATCATGAACATATGCTTATCAATACAATTCTTTAAGTCTAATTTTGGTGCTAGCCGTACAAATTGAAGTGAAAATTAAAATTCCCCAAATAGCACTAACCATGATTTTTTTGTAATTTTTTTGCAAGTAAAAGGATTTAGAAAAAAATTAAGCTTGGACTATAGTTTGTTGGTGAAAAATGAAGCAAAAACTTCAAAAGAGCAAATAGTCTCAAGCAAAAATGAGAGAGATCATAATTTGAAAAGAAAAGGAATTGATTCACTGTTCAAGAGGGCTGCAAATTGAGAGGAAGAAGAAAATGAGAGAAAAATTACTGCTTTAAATATATTTGTACTTAACTCTTAAATGACATAAATCCCCTTCACTATTTAAAACTTTCAAATCTATCTTTCAAATTAATTTTTCTTAAATTCACTGTTAAATTTTCTTTATTGATTAAAAAATAAATTTAAGATGCCAAAATCATGCTTCACTTTAGAAAATAGCATTATGAAAATTTTTATTATAAAAATAATTATTATTTCTCAAATTATTGAATTCTCTAAAAAAAAATGTAATTACAATTAAACTAGAAATATTAAAAGGTAAACCAAAATTTATAATTTATAATTTATAATAAATTTAATAAGTCTTAAATTTATTTCAACATTCTACCACGCATGTTCAAATACAGAAAATGTTGTTTATGTAAAAATGATCATTTTGCCACTAAGCCTAAGAAGTGGTTTTACAATTTTCTTAAAGAAACGTTTTCTGAAAACATAATTACAAAATATGTTATTTAAGAAAGGTTTTTTTAGCAAAATATTCCATTTTACAAGTCCAAACTTAAATTTGGCCCATTCCAAAAATTAATCATAATTTTGATCAATAGACATGATTTTGGATCAAAGTACCCCTCATTTACAATTTGTTTTCAATTGTTTCAAAATATTTAATTTGTTTTTGTTTCTTCAAATTATAGAGAGGGAGTTGCACACAACCAAGTCGTCGAAATACACAAACCTTCCAGACTAACCACCGCCGCGAGGAGACGTCGCACGTTGACGAGTAGAGACCCCACACGCTATCGAGAGGAGAATGAAAACATCATGGGGAGGAGACCCCAGACGCTGCTGCGAGAAAATTGATTTGTCGTCGAGAGAAGAACCGAAACGCTGTTGTGAGGAGATTCGAAACAAAGCAGCGACCAGCATAAATCTCGCTAGCACGATAAGCCCCCACACACCGCCATGATAATCCTCCAAGTGCCGCCGTGATAAGCCTTCATTCGCAAGACCGCTCCAATATATGCAGTTTCAATTTCTTTGTTGTGGCATTTTTCATTTGCAACTTTTGGACTAAATTAGAACAAGTTGTGGTTTCATTATCATTATTTTGTGATGATGTTTGTGGTAATATTTGTGAAAATTTTTTATATGGAAAAAGTGTCGAAATGTGGAAAGAATATTGCAACATTTTTCATTTGTAATTTTTGGACTAAATTGGAACAAGTTGTGGTTTCATTATCATTATCATTATCTGGTGATGATCTTTGTGGTGATGTATGTGATGATTTTTGTGACTATGTTTTCGATAATGTTAACATGGAAAGTGCTTAAATGTTGAGAGAACATCATAGTTCCACAATTCAAAAGTTAGAGATAATTGACTTGTCTAGAGATTATTTTCTCTCGATGATTCAATTGTCTTGACCCTTTCAATTGTCAAGTTGCGACGTTCTCTTGACATTTCTTACATAATTACTAATTTTTTATGATTGCATAATATTTATTGCTCTGTTAATTGCATAATTTGGTTCAATATTACCTAAATCTTTGTTTGTTATCCAGTCTTGGTCTTTTAATGGAAAAATGTTGTGTACTAATATTGTTATCAGTGCATAGAATCAAATTTTCTTAAATATACATTTTCTGTTGGCTTAACTGTTCATATATCATTACTAGTTGAAATAAAATATTTTGCATCAAGTAAAATATATATACATATATATATATATGCATGCTTTTTTAATAAAATTTATTAACTATGCAAGTTTATTCTTTTAAATTTGCACAAAATCAATGAAAAAACGCAGTGGTGAAAGAACACAAGTAAGTAGAAGGTTCAAGATAAAGAAAGAAGACTTTTTTCAAGCCTGGGTCCCTTGTTTATCCCACATGTGAGTTCTAAATAAATAACATGAGAAATTAATTGTAAAACAACTGAACATTTTCACAATTAATTACATTTTCGTGACTTATTCGCAACATGTTTTTGAAAGAGACTCACACAATAAGGAGAAAAATTGATTGTGAAATTTAATAAATGATAGCGCATGCTTCAATCCCGAAAATTCGCTAGCACAAAATGATAAAATATATATATATATATATATATATATATACACACACACACACACTTTAATTTTATGTTATGTAATTACGATGTTGGCAAAATTATAATTGCAAAAATTCATTTAAGATATACTTAGAAAGACAATATTCGCTTCATCTTTAGCAGGGGTATTTTGGTCATTCTAACAAATATTTTTGTTCAATTAAAGAAAGTAAAACAAAAACAAAAGGGTGCGATTGTTCATTATTTTCTTAAAACGAATTCTGGTTGTTAATAAATTTAAATTACGGAAGTCCAATTGCCATTTATGGTCTAAAATCTTCGGGACGATTTGAGATTCCTACAAAAAAAAAATAATGGGATAGCTCTAAGATTTATCTTAATTTTGTAAAATAAAGAAATATATGTATATTCTTAAAATTTAGTTAAATATACACTTTAATTTTACTGATTTTAAAAATATTTATGTAGACTTTGATCTTTTTAATTTAATCTGTGAATTTGGTCGAAAATAAAAATAATTTAATAGATTTAATTTTTAAAATAATTATGATTAAAAAAAAGTATTGTAATAATTAAGATAATTAAGGGATATCTTTTTTAAAATTTGTTAAAATAACAAATAAATTGATATATATTTATTATTTATTGTATATAATTCTATTTATTTATTATTGTAACAAATTTCAAAAAAAATATTCATTAATTATCCCTAGTAATTATATAAAAAAATAAATAAACTATTCAGTCTAACAAAATCAATTTGACGGATAAGTACTTCTTAAATGAATGAAATTATAATGTTTTTTTTTTTTCAAATTTTGTGTTGTATAAATCCCTTTTCCCGTTGTTGAATTGTAAATAAAATAATGTTTTTAAGAATTGATAAAAAGACGAAAATAGGCCCGCAGGCCACAGCTAACCGATAGGATAAGATCCAACACGGTACTCGGAGAATCGAAAAACAAATGCCCACGTAATCAATGATAATCATATTTTTTATAGGAAAAATTTTAAAAATAACATTTTTAAACTCCCTATTTATCGATATGATCAACTATAATTTAGTTTTATCAATCGATCTAATTTTAAGTCATTTAGATGATTTTATCCTCGAAACCAAAAATATGCTACAGTTACTCCGCTACAGTTCTCGCGCTACAGTATATAATCCTCAAATTTTCAAATTCTAAATTATCACACTCCAAATCTATAGTACCCGTATTTTGTATATATATATATATATATATATATATCAATTTTAATTTATTTATTTTTTATTTTACAGCTTAATTAATATTTCATAAAATAAAATTTACATACTATAATTTTTTTAAAAAGAAAATATTTTCAAATATAATATATTTATTATGTAAATATATTACAATTATTGTAAAAATTTTAAAAATAAAATTTATTTACTTACAAGAAATTTTTGTAAAAATAAAATATTTCAAATATAATATATTTATTATGTAAATTTTAAAAATAAAGAAATTAAATGAAAATAAATTTAAAATAATAATTTTTAATTTTTAAATAAATTTAAACAAAAAAAATATATAAGTTAATTATTTAGCTAACGAAGTGAAATAAAAATAATAAGTAACTTTTTACATTTGTTTTTTGAAATTACAATTAAAAATATTTATTTTTTAAAAAAATTATCGCCAAAAAAATATCAAAAAAGTTAAAAAAAAAAGTTTAAAAAATATTCATTTTTTTTAAAATTTACTTTATTAATTCAATTAATTTAAAAATAATTTAAAATTTTGAAAATTAAAAAAAAAAAGGTGGGGCCCACCCACCTAAGCACATGTGCTCGAGTGGGTGGGCCCCACCTTTTTTAAAAAATTTTAAATTTTTTTAAATTTTATTTTAATATATATAATAAATTAAAAAAGATCAACAAATATATAAATAATTTATAAATAATTTTTGTAAAATAATTCACAAAATATTTATTTACTTACTATAATTTTTGTAAAAAGAAAATATTTTCAAATATAATATATTTATTATGTAAATCCAAAAAAAAAATTTCTTTTTCTTTTTCTATTTTATTAATATATGTTTCAAATTTAAAATTTTGTCTTTTAGCGATTTTTTTTAGAAGACAAAACAAAATTTAAATTTCTAAAAATTATTGGAAAAAAGAAATAATTATTTTTATTTGTAATTTTAAAAAATTTTATTTTTAAAATAAATAAATAGTTTTATTTATAATAATTAACTTATGAATATTTATTTTTTAATATTTTTTTCTTTGTAAAAAAATAATAAATTTAATTTTTTAAAAAAAATTAAAAAGACAAATTGAAATATATATTAAAAATAAATAAAAAAAAATTGAAAAACCACATGTGCTCAGGTGCTACAGTAACTCGGATGCTACAATCTCTCATGTGTGCTACAGTAACTCGGGAGTTATAATATCTCGTGTGAGCTACAGTAGCAAAATTTTATAATTTTAATTTGTTTTTAAAAATTTTGTAAGTTATAAAATCAAAATGCCAAAAATAATAAATTAACAGAAAATAATAATATAAAAATAATATAAAAAATAAAAAAACTGAAAAATTAAATTAAATT
>JAXCLQ010069098.1:0-14516 GCA_035584115.1 Cedrela odorata
TATAATATATATACATTAATCAAATTAACATATATATATATATATGTATCAAAATGAGAGAGAGAGAGAGAGAGAGAGATAATTATATATATATATACACATTATTTTAATATATATATATATATATATACATTTTTATATACACATATATAAATAAATATCTTACATATATATTATTACTTAATAATATATATATATCAATTATATTATTTAGATATTTATTATGATATTAATATAATTAAAAATTATATTTTTATGATTACTTTAATCATATTAAAATATAATAATAATATATTAATATTTTTGCATCCACAAATTGTATTTACGGTATCCTAAAATTAAATCGAAATATTTTTCACACATACATATGCTAACATGTCAGAGCCGAAAAATATATTCTTTACAATAAAAAATCAAATTATTACCTGATCAATATCTGTACAATATCATCAACTAATTAAAAATTATTGCATAGTAGTAATAGCCATCATCATCAAGTAACCGACTATGTGTGTGACCCCCTGAGTTCACAATAAGCTGGACATGGGTGGACACGAACTCCTTCATATTTCTTTGGTACAACTCTTTGTAACCAAAATTCCTAATGATCATGCGCAACCTCTAGCAAGATGTCACAACCCCCAGACATTAGTGAATCCATATAGTCGTACGTACATGTAGTAAAGTTTCTCTGCTGTCGACTCCCGATTGAATACGAGTCATGGAATCATTAAACCCCTAACTCAATCATAGGAACAAGGTCTTGTATTATATATAGGAATCATGTATCCAAAAAAACTTTTTCGAAAACATGTACTCTGTCTAGAGATTTCATTTCCCATGTATGACATCCCTATCTAGGATCTCAAGCTCTAATATTTAGCCAGCAGATACTGTCTTGATCATCACCTGTTCTTTTACACCTAAACACATTGCCAGTAAGCTTCATTCACTAAGCATAGTTAGCCCGGTGCGATATACACAAGTGAACGATGTGCCTCAATGCAGAGGGTAGCCGTGACACCTCAGGTCAAAAGACCAGTGGTATACTAGTACGGCTACATAACGTATAATTTACTATAGATAATCACCCATGTGATTCGTCACGTTTGGTCACGTTCAGTAATACGTACACCAACGTATTACTCATGTTTATACTCTTGTGATATGAGACTCGTCACCCAACTATTAGCATCAAATACTATTCCTTGGCAGCATTAAACATGCCAGTCATGCAATGTCATACTCCCATATGATAATACCTGAACTAGGAACTAATTCAGTTATATTTAGATCAGACTCTGTACTCATATCTACAACTCTTTACAGATAGAGTTCTGACATCATAATATATCACGGGATCTCATTTTGTATTTTATATATAATATCTATATATATACACAACTGTATATGCAAAATGATATAAATGTCATTTTATTAATCATAAACTAATTTACAATAAATTATAAAGTTATATATATATATATATAAATGATATTCCTAAACCACATAACACGATTAGTTCTAGGGTATATCTCCAATAATGTGTCTAACAAGTTGCAAATTGAATTCAAACTTAATTTGAACTCTTTCAAAAACGTAAACACCAACTTGCTTTCTCTTTCTTTGGAAAATATAAAACCATGCCATGTGTCAAGTTTTGATTGGTGATTTAATTAACATTAATCAAATTAATGTATTAATATAATATATATTAATTAAATTAATATATTAATATATTATTAGAGAAAGAGATATATATATACATATACATATATTATATTATATTATTACTTTAATGATATGATATTATTATTACATTAATAATAATATAAATGTAATATAATATAAATATGTAATGATTATTCATATATTACTTTAATATATAAATATATAATCATTACATTTGATATTTAATATTATATTAATAATTGAAAAAGACATTTCATTTTTTAAATGATTATTTTAATTAATATTAATACATTAATTCTTAACCATTGATTTAATAATGAATAGACAAGATTTAATTATAGGCTTGACATTTGGCATCATCATATGGTACCACTTGTCAACTAAAGAACAATTTGATTAAATAACATTTAAATAATTAATAGTGAATAAACTCATTTATTCATTAATATTTTATTAAATATCTTATATATTTGTAAATCATATTTACGTTATCTCATAAATTACCGAAACATTTCTCACGCATACAAGTGCTAGCACATCCTAGCAGAAAAATTAATTCTTTGCAATGAAGAATCAAATTGCTATCCAATCAAAATATCATAATAATATCATTAAATAAATTAATGATTGTTGTATAATAGCAATTACCATCATCATTAAGTAACCGACTAATGTGTGTGACCCTCTGGGTTCATTGTGAGCTAGACATGGATAGATACTAAATCTTTGGTATCTCTTTGATATAACTCTTTGTAATCAAAGTTTCCAATGATCATGAGTGACCTCTAGTAAGATGTCATAACCCCCAGACACAGATGAATTAATAGACTAAATAAATCTATATAATCGTACGTGCCTATAGTAAAGTACTTCTGTTGTTAACTCTCGATTGACTGTGGGTTACGATATCGTCAAACTCCTAACTCAATCATATACAAAATTCATATATCCGCAAAAACACTTTTCGGACATACATTCTTTGGCCAAAGACTTGATGTCACACCCATTTTCTTACATTTAACTATACAAACCATTCTCATATTTAATATACAAGGAATTATTTTTATTATACAAATCCTTCATAGTTCAATTAACAAAAGTTCTTATGCATACAAGTTTATACATAATACACTCCTTATCACTTAGCTAAACTACAAATTACATATAAAAAAAACTTCAAATATGCTTAGTAATTCTTGTTTGCGTACTTTGTCACCTTTATGTTCTATCTTCTGAAAAATAAAATTTTTATAATAAAGAGTGAGATATAATCTCAGTGAGCAAATCATGCATGTTTTTATATGTCGATGCAGAACAGAATATAAAAGTTTAAACAATCAAAGCATTTTCAAACTTTTCCAAACACATAGAATTTATTGATAATATAAACACATTCAAAACAGCTTAGCCAGTCAGTGTCACCTACATCCATGATAACTTGGATTTAGAACGTAATTACGTGTTCTACATGTAGTAGTCATTCTCATATCCATATAACATAAACGCGCACAATGTGTTAAACAGAATTCTTACTAGTCCGCAAGTCTCTCATTTAACACGAAACTCGACTAAGTTAGAATAGCATAACTAATGAATAAGCCATAAATTGCATTCTTATTCAAACATTTCACACATCGACAACATTTCATATTTATTTTATAAATGCAATATCGGCATACTAATTTTTAGTTTTCATTTCATAAAACCATATCAGCGTACAAAAACGTTAAAATCACATTTTCATCATAACATCGGACATCGCATAATTTCAAAACATTAAAATGAATGCACAATCTACTTACTTTTGTTCCCGCTCTTCCCGAATATGTTCTTATATTAATGTTGCGTACCTAAAAAATAAATTAATATAATCTATGTCAATTACACATTTATACTCGTCACTATATTCCTACAACATCCACATTTCCCAAACTTAATACTTTATGAATTTCTAACATACATTTATCATCATATTCACTTCATTCCATTATTTCATATATACCTATAGTTACATATACTTAAATATGTATATTACAACAATTTTCGAAAAAAAAACTTTTGGCTGAAAATATTCGAAACTAGTTGCCGTTTTCTGCCAATTCTTATTCTGACTATCCAGGCATTATCAAGTTTTCAAACAGTTTTCAAACAGTTTTTAAATACTCCCAATTATTTCACACAAACTTAACCTACTGAAAATCGCCAAGATTCAATTCCACTTCCACAATCCACCATTCCAATCCACAAATAACAATTTAATCCTAATTCAACAATATGTCTATATGTGTATATATATATATATATATTATAACAATTTTCTTTCATTCTCCACCATTTCAAATCTTCACCAACTTACACCATTTTTATAAACATGACATACATAAGTTAATAACCATTACAACAATCACCACCATATTCTAATTTCCACTAATTTATACTATGATTATAAATATGACATACACATGATAATAACACTTTATAACCACCAATTCTACTTATTTATAAGACTATATAACATCAACATAATATACATTTCCAATTTTCAAAATACAATTTAAATTTATCTATCTCTAATTCCCTACTACAATTTAGCACTACTAATATAAATTTATTCATATTTAATTTTCTACTACAATTGAATTCAACTCACTAAGTATGCTACACCAACATAATAAAATTCTAATTAAAAGAACTCTAATTTCTTACTATAATTAATTTTAATTCACTAAGTATGCTACACCAACATCATAAAATTCTAATTAAAAAAACTATAATTTTCTACTATAATTAATTTCAATTCACTAAGTATGCTACACCAACATAATACAATTCTAATTAAAAGAAACTTACCAATTTCCTTCTTTTCTCTCTTCTTTCTCTTCCTTTCTTTATTTCCCTTCTTTCCTCTTTTCTTCCCTTCTCTCTTTTAACATTTACGTATCCTTCCTTTGCCTTTTCTAAATTGAAAACATCAAGTTTTGTTTAAGTATAATTACTTAAAACATATGGATGGCTTGGATTGCTTCAATCAAATCCAATGACCCTCATTTTTCCACTCAATTTCCATCAGATATTAATTAATTCTAATTTCTTAAAACATATGGATGGTTTGGATTAATCTAACAAATCCAAGGGCCCTTCTTTTGCTAGCCCATTTTCCACTAAACTTAACCTTTATTCATCCTTATCTATAACTTCAAAACATACCTAGAATTGTGCCAAGTGGATGGTTTAGATTAAAGCAAATGGGTGGTTAAAATTATGTAGAGAATTTAAGCAAAACCTAATATTTTACTTATTTATTTATTTATTTATTTATTTTACTTTATTATGTATATATACTTAAATATATAAACTTGAGCTTGGGCTTAGGCTTAAATAATTGGGTTTAGATATAACTAATTGGGTTTAAAATACATATATATATATAAATTATATTATATTCTTAGCCCACTAAGTTTTATTTTAATCCATAATCTAAAATTTCAAAAATGACCTTGTTAACAATAAAATTTTTATTTCTACCCTTCATGTCTACTATATTTTCCAAACTTACAAAAATACCTTTATAAATTCACTTTATAACATTTTTAATATTCTAACACTTAATACTCTAATAAGCATATCTAAAATCATAATTATGAGTTCTATAAAAGAAATCATGATTGTTACACTTTATTCCCATTTATGACAGTTCCAACTAAGATCTCAAGCTCCAACATTTGAGCCAGCATATTCCATTTTTGGTTATCACCTGTCCTTATACACTTAAATACATTACCAGTAAGCTTCTTTTACTAGGCGTGACTAGCCTAATGCAATATACACAAGTCAACGATGTGCCTCAATGCAAAGGGCTGTTGTGACACCTCAGGTCATAGGACTAGTGGTACACTGGTAGGGCTGTGTAACGTATCATTGACTGTAGATAATCACCCATGCGATTCATCACGTTTGGTTACGTTCAGTATTACATTCACCAACGTATTACCTATGTTCATGCTCTTGTTACATGAGACTTGTTACCCAACTAATCCTTGGCAACATCAAACATACAAGTCATGCAATTTTATATTCCCATATGATATTATCTCAACTAGAAACTGATTAGGATGTATTTAAATTATAGACTCTGTACTCATATCTACAGCTTTTTGCAGATAAAGTCATGACGTCATAATACATAATGGGATCTCATTCTGCATTTTATATTCAATTTAAATTAGCAACTGAATATGCAAAATGATATAAAAGTCATTTTTTAATCGTAAACTAATTTACAATTAATTGTATAAACATATATACAAAGAATGATATCCTTAAACCACATGACACAATTGGTTCAAGGGCATATCCTCTATAAGGATGAATGCCCAATACAACTTATCAAAGCTGTGATACTGTTAGGGGTCAAACTTGTAAACCACTTCCTCGCTTGTCCTTCTAAAGTTAGTGGGAATAAACGGCACATTTAGGATTCATCCTATCCTTGTATTAGCATAATCTCCATAAAAAAAAATCCATATAGAGAGATGGATCAATTTTTCTAGTGAATGAAATTGTTTAGGGCATCTTGAAGTTCTTGGGGAGATGAGATTCAAGATTCTCTGGGAAAATGGGGATTTATGATGAAATTTTGAATGAGATACTAGCTCTACATTCCTCCTCTGGTCATGTTTCTTTGATTTTGTAAATCCTCAACTAGCCATCTGACATAAGCTTCAATATCATTGGCTTTATGATGATGCCACTTGTACTCTACTCCCCGAGAATCACTTCGTTTAAAGCCTTCTCTCTTCTTTTGACGCTTTCGATTAAGGAATGTTCTCATGCCTTCTAGGCTCAAGCTGTATTCTAACATTCAATTGCAGCTTGTCATTGTGCTATTTGGTGAGTGTAATGACTCGGGGTAAGGTTCGTCAATAATCTTGAAAGGAGTATTAATGTTTTTATGTATTGGGGGCTTTTTTTGAAAGGTAGTTAGGGACTTTTAATTTTTTCTTTTTCATGGTTGTATATTTCCTCCTAGAAGTATTCTGTTGAGAATTGACTCCATAATTTTTGGTTCGTTATTCGTTAGGAGTGCTACTTTCCACTACTTCCGATGATGTAACCATTTTATGTTCGAAAGAACCGATTTGGAGCATTCTTTTCATCTTTACAATTTCCTTCACCAACGTCTAGATTTTTTGGTATTTTTCTGCATGTTTTCTTTTATTGTCCTTCAAAATTTGGATCCATTGGGCGACTTCACTATCAACCTCTTTAGAGGGATTCTTATGTGAAGATGAAGCTTCTGAATGAGAGTTGTGGTTCATGTCACTAGGGGTAGTCGCTGATAGCTGCGATCTGGATTGACTATAGTCATTGCTTCAAGAGAATTTCTTGATTTTCTCTCATTGTCATACATTTCTTGGTTGTATAGGTTTGAGTTGCTACCATGGCTTTTCTCACGATCACTTTTGTTTAGTTTTTTGTTCGTTTTCTCATAGATGGTGCCAAATGTTGATACAACAAAATTTCTCCTTGGAATTTTACACACTAGAATGATCTTCTTCACTTTGCTTGATTGTTGTACCACCTAAAATCATAGAAGATATTAGGGTAAAGCTAGCTACCCGGTAAAAACCTTCCGATGCTTAAGTTAGGGTTTTTCTTTTTGATAAAATAATGGCAGCTATTTAACAACCTTAGACATAATCTTTTACGTGATGAATTATTAATTATATCATGTGAAATTGCTTACCTTTTTGCCTTTGGCTTACCTTTTGTAGGTCGTTGTGTCTTACTGCCATTTTGTCTCTGAAGTTTATTAGAATTCCAATAAATCAAAGAACCATAATCCCAAACTTATTAGCATTTTGAGGTTCACGAAACTATAATTCCAAACGTATTGGCATTCCGAGGATTTATGGATTTTGAGCCCTTTTTGCAAAATAACTCTACTAGGCCAAAAATCCTATATTATTTAGGTAAAATTCAAAAAACGTGAACTTCATGACGTCTAAATGTAATCGTTGATATGATTTCTCATAATCTCTCGTTTCATCTAATATCTTTCTCTATAATTAGAATGGCTTTGGGTTTTGACGATTTAACCAAGGCCTTCTGTCGTATTATACTTGAGATCTTTATTAGGAAAAGAGGTCTTAAGCTTTTATATCTATATATGAGACTTTTCATTAAACTTAGGAAGTCTCGAGTTATGTTAGACCCAAGATCTTCATTACTTCATGGTCGGGATTCCATTATCTAAGATAGTCCTCAGTGATGCAAACGAGCCTGCACAACCACATATACAAGAGGGGGAACTCATACGTAGGCTTAAAGAGACTTAAAGACAACAGTCACAAGACCCATTAAGCTTGCCAAAAGGGTCAATCACAAGACTTAAGGCCAAGCATTTTGAAAAAGTATTAAATGAGCTGATTCAACAAGTTGGTGAAACGGCAAACACATAGGGGCCCAACATAAGTCTAAATCAGACTCAAGGGAACTTAGTCACTATGATTAAGGCTCTAGAAGAAGTTTCCTTCTCTGAGTTAAATTTATGATTTATTAGTTTACTTTTATGAGTCAAATTTCTAATTTAGTAGTTTCCTTTTCTAAATCAAATTTCTAATTTGGTTATTTTCCTTTTCTGATTCGAATTTCATAGTATAGGTAAAATTTTAGAACTTTATTTAAAGGAACATGCATTATACATTTTTATGAGTCAAGAATAATATTAAAGAGTTATTTTGTGTTTTTCTTTCATTCTTAAAAGGATTCTTGAACTTATCAAGTTTATTCTTGTGGTGTTCAAATAATCAGACTTATCACCTAGACTTTTAAGTTATTCTTGATATTCTTAGTGTGACGTCTTCAACTACCGTAGTTCTTAGTTCCTTTCTTATTAGGTAACGAGTCAAGACTCAAAAAACTTGTGCATTGAAAATCTTGGGGTTCAATACTACATTTGGTGTTGGGTTTTGACATGTTGTTGGCGAGGTTTATATCATTCAGATTCCATCTGTCTTATGTTAGTGGCTAAGGCCTTGGTATTATGTTGTACTTAATGGAACCAAGGCCCATTGTGCTTCATCAGTATCCCATGCTTTTCTCCCAAATAAAATTAATTATAATATGATAAGTATTCCCATAAGGTCGATTCTATAGAGTGTGTCATGGTATGGTTATATGTATTTGAAGAAATACAAATGTGAATCCTTTGAAAAGTTCAAAGAATTCAAGAATGAAGTAGAAAACCAAACTGGAAAGAGTATTAAAATTCTACAATCATATCGTGGAGTGGAATATTTGAGCACATAGTTCAAAGAATTCTTGAAAGAAATGGTATTATTTCCAGTTTACTCCTTATATACCACAGTTGAATGATGTAGCAAAAAAAAAAGAATCGTACCCTATTAGATATAGTACGATTAATAATGAGTTTTACAAACTTGTAATTGTATTTATGGGGATATGCACAATAGACTACTGTGCATATTCTTAACAAAGTCCAGTCAAAATTAATAAAAAAAACTCCATATAAGATATGGAGTGGAAAGAAGTTCAATCTCAAATGTATGAGAATTTAGGGCTATCCATATCACACCCCTGTCCGTGGGCTCCACACGAGACAACCACTACAAACCCTCGAAACACATTCTTAATACCTGAATATGTCCCTCAGGCCTGTAAGGTTGTTTGAGTACCTGTTCCCTGTATCATCATTCTCATAAACTTGTCTCTCTGAGACATTTTCAAGTCAATTTACAAATAAAAGTATACTCAATATAAAATACGTACAAGGTACATATTCAATTTCATTGGTTTACATCCATAAATATGTACATATAACAGTTTCCAAAACAAAACCAGTGGACATACAACAATTTCCAAAACAAAACCAGTGGACTATCTTACACAACTAGTGAATCGAAAACAAAATCAATACCTGAGGGTTTTACACCGCTGGTCAATCACCACCACCTGGTAAAGCTCTTTGGTTCACTTGATTTCCTATAACTAGAAGGTGAGGGGGTGAGTATATGGGGATATATTCTGTGAGTGGATAAAAATATAGTTTTAGAAAACATTAATAAATGTGCATAAATCAAATTATTTTAATAAAATAATGGGCTATTATTCAAAATCAACGGGCTGGCTCCCTCTCCCAATAGTTATCTTGGCTATCATAACCCCAAGACCGTCAGTGGGTTTTATGCATAGTAAACAATGCTCATTAAATGAAAATCAATTCTTTTTCATATAAAAATGCATGTAAATATTTAAAATCTGCCTACCACTGACATTGGCCTCGAGTTGTCATCTGGTGATACTCATGACTATCCTCGACAATCCCACAGGTGACAACTCCATAACATCCACCCGTATAATTGCCACACCTGTGGCGCACACACCTAGGCGGCCTCTCAATAAGTCCATCCTTAGGCTATTACCCTATAGCTACAGTTACATAAAATCCTAGACCTTCCGGCCATATCACCAATATAAAGCCACAATCAAATCCATAGATATAAACATTTATAATCTTTTCATTTTCAACATCATATAAGACATATATTTTCAATATCAAATTTGGCCTCATGGCCAATCACATATCAACTCAATATACAAGCCATCCATATTCATGTAAATCAACAATAATAAATCAATTTCTTAATTCATAATAAATTTTATAAAACATTATCAAAAGAGTAAAAATAACCCACTCACTGAAAAAGGGAGGTCACCACTCCCATTACTAATCCTTGCGCCTAGCATATTCTTCTCTCGGGTGCTCGGCACCTAATATCACATATATATGACATCATGAATTCTGAGATTCCAAATAATTAATAGTTATGCATTAAATGAAATATTTGTGAACTTCGTGTCTAAAATTCTTTAGTCTAACACATATAACTTTACGAGGCTTTCTAACGAGGGCCATTTAGTCGATTTCCAACAATGGAATCCCATGGCCATAATTATTCCAAATTTTGTATTTTCATCTAAAATGGCTATACATATTCCAAGTGTTATTTTATGCTTATTTATCATTATATACTTTCTAATATTGCCAATTAATATAATCTACATTTCCTATGCGAGATTAAACAGAAATCTGATGTACAGTAACCAAAGATTCCAAGTTGTTATCAAATCTTAAAATCAAGCCTAAAATGAGTTAATAGACTTACTTTTAACTTGTAGATATCCTTAGAGACCTTACATTATCGTTTGAATGGAAAAGCCCCCAATTTATTTGAAACCCTAGTTTTCCTTTCTTATTTCCTCTTACTGATTTCAGTCCAAAATGGTACAAATTGACGAGGAGAGGATAGGTTATCACTTGGCTACATACATTTGCAAGAAAATGAAAAGGATTTGAGGAGATTCGGTCCAAAACTAAGAAAAAGAATGAGAGAGGTGTTTTTAGAGAGAAAGAGGAGAATGAGTATATGAGGAGTAACTACGGTGAAATTCCCCCTCTTGGGTATTTATAGAAATGGGCAAAAATACCAAATTGCCCATCGAATTTTACCAAGATTTACGTCATGTATCGATACCTTTGGACTGGGTATCGATACTTTTAGGCTGGGTATCGATACCTTTGATCTAAGTATCAATCCTTTTCTTGAAAATTTAATTCTGGAATTTCCATCGATCTCGAGTATCGATACATTTGCTTTAATGTATCGATCCTTCTCTTTTCAACGTATCGATACCTTTTTTGAAGGTATCAATTTTTTTCAACTCTCTATCTCAACATGTATCGATACCTTTGATGAAGGTATCGATCTGATCCATCTTGTAATTATTTTCAAATTCTTTGTTTTGAAATATAATGATACCTTTGAGGAAGGTATCGATCTGTTTAGTTTATAATTTCTTCCCAAGTTTCTAACTTGTATGGTATCGATACCTTTCTCCATAGGTATCGATCCGTTCATTAGGTACCGACCTGTAACCTTAATGTTTCAATACATTTAAACAATGTATCGATACTCTCATTCTAAGTATCAATCTCTTCATGCTCATAATAGATTTTAACCCTTTTTTTATTCCCTAGTACCAATTTCATTTATGAAAAATTTTAAATCAGCGTAGGGCAACATACCAAATTCCAACTTATGAAAAATTTTAAATCATATTATTAAATTCATTATATTTATATCATTAAGCTTAATTTAAATTCACCTAAACCTCATTAATATGCCAATTAATCTTGTACAATACATAAGGGATAATGAATGTTATTTAATAACCATCTTAACCTTATGTCTGAAGAGCGGAGATTACAATCCAGCTTATATTAAGCTAGTTAACACTGATAAATTGAATGTAAAATCAAAGAAGGATCGATTTATTGGATATCCTAAAGATTGTTTAGGATATTATTTTTACTTTCCTTCTGATCAAAGGGTTTCGATCAAAACGCCACTTATTAGAAGAAGAGTTCTTACAAGAAGCTGGTGTGGGAAGAGAATTGAGTTTAAGGAAGGGTCTTTAGAGGCTCAAACCAATGATATTGATGCTAGATAGTCCAATCAAAATCTTCTAGAGTATCGCAACCTCCAAAACAATACAAATTTCTTTATAAGGAAGATTTTGAATTGTTTTTAGTGGGAGAAATTGATCATGGTGATGATCTCAAATGTTATGAAGAAGCTATCCTGGATAGAGATTTAGAAAATTGGCTAGAGGCAATAAATTCTAAGATTCAATCTATGCATGCCAACTAATTTAGACACTTGTCGATCCATCAGAATGAATTATTCATATTGGCTGCAAGTGGATCATTAAGAGAAAGATTAGTAAGGATGACAAGGTAGAGACCTATAAAGCCAGGCTAGTAGCAAAAGGGTATACTCAAAAATAAGGATTAGATTATGAGGAAACCTTTTCGCCTGTGGCTTTGGTTAAATCCATTTGGCTTATGCTAGCCATTATAGCATATCATGATTATGAGATCCGGCAAATAGATGTAAGAATCGCATTCCTCAATAGGTATCTTGAAGAAAACATTTATATGCAACATCCCATAAGTTTTGTATCTACTGTAGATAGAAATAAGGTATGCAAGTTGCATCAATCCATTTACAGATTGAAGCAAGCTTCTAGAAACTGGAATTTATGATTTAATGAGGTGATGAAATCGTTTGGTTTTGAGAAAAACCCAAATGAACCCTATGTTTATAAATGAGTTAAAGATCATGGCATTATGTGTCTCATATTATATGTAAATGACATATTATTAATGGAAAATGACATGGGCATGACGACTAAGGTGAAAGTCTGATTATCCAAAACCTTCTCAATAAAAGATTTGGGAGAGGCGACCTATGTTCTTAGAATTCACATCTATAGAGATAGAGCAAAGAGGGTAATAAGATTACCCAGAAATTGTACATAAAAAAAATGTTGAAAAAGTTCAACGTGGAAAACGCTGAGAGATCACTATTGCCTTTCAATCACGGTCTTTATCTCTCTAAAGAGATGGGTCCAAAAACCAATGAAGAGGCGCAGCAAATGTGTACTGTATCTTATGCTTCATCTATAGGTAGTTTGATGTACGCAATGCTATTTACATAACCTGATATAGCATATGCTGTAAGTGTTACAAGCAGATATCAGGCCAATCCTTAGGAGAAACATTGGTCGGTAGTAAAATCAATCTTTAAATACTTGAAAAGGACTAAGGATTTGATTATGAGATATGAATGTCAAGAGTTGAGCATTCAAGGATACATAGATTTTGACTTTCAATCAGATATGGATTATAGAAAGTTTATATCCAAATTAATTTTTATATGTATTGGAGGTTCTGTCAATTGGAAGAGTTCTATGCAAACGACAACAACAGACTCCACTACTGAAGTTGACCATATTGCTGCTTTAGAAGCTGCAAAAAAAGCTGTTGGATGAGCAAGTTTGTATCTAAACTAGGTGTCATTACTAGCATGTGTTATCTGATAATTGTATTCTGTGACAATACCAGAGCTATTGCACTGGCAAAAGAACTAAGAGCACACCAAAAATCTAAAAATATTCAGTGTAAATATCATATTTTAAGGGAGTTCAGTGGAGCTAGATAGATTTTTGTGTAGAAAATAGCTTTAGCGAATAATGTTACTGACTTACTCACAAAGGCGATAACACTAAAGTAACTAGACCTACATCTCGAGAATATGGGTATAAGATACAACAACGAATGACTTTAGGATAAGTGGGAGATTGTTAGTATATGCCCTATAACCCATTCGTGTTGTTGAGTTCAGGGTTATGGATCTTATATTATTTTATGTTATCAATGAAAGAAGAGTTATTTATTCACATACGTAAGCTGCTTTCTTTATTGAATCATGTTATATGATAGTTAAATGAAATTATTAAAAACATTCCCTACGGACGTGATATTAATTGTGCAGTCATATCACATAATAGACATATTAGATGCTGCTAATGAATATCATGAGATAATATTAATGCGAGAGACAATGAGAGTTATTGAATAAAGGCATTAGTATAGAGAAATAGTTATAGAACTATTTTTTGAACATTACCAAAGAATGACAAATCACGTGGTATGTATGTAGTCAATGATTTATGGTAAAATTGTACTAATGTGCAAAGTCATCTTTTGACCTGAGATATCAGAGTCGGTACTCATATAGATACGTGTATTTATATGGTGTATATGTACCAAACTAGCCATATCCTTGTAAATACCCTATTCTCATACTTATTCAATCAATCATTATTACATAATACTATATCATTTTATACAAAGAGTGTTACTATTACATCATTCTTAAATGTCTATTATATCATAA
>JAXCLQ010069109.1:0-14512 GCA_035584115.1 Cedrela odorata
GATCATTTTTCAAGTCCATTGCAGAAGACACTACCACTATTATATGAGACCAATGACTATAAAAATGCTTCATATTGTTTTTTCACCAAAAGACTAAGTGAAAGGCCCACAATCATTACAGGCATCAAATTAAAAAAAAAAAAAATCACAACAGTCTACCAATTCTTGTAATCTAGATGAAAGAAATAACCATATAGAACTGTTCTTCATTATTACCTGGCTTGTGGTTGTTCCAACTGCTAATAGAGCAATCGCCATCCATTGCAGATTAGAGAACTTCCTCCGCAGAAATAGCCTAAAGCATTTAATAAAATAAAAATCTAACTAATTAATTACAATGACCGTCAATTAAAATCAATTTAAATTGCAGTAACAAATCAATAGATTTCCAATAACAAACAGTTCACAGAGCAAGAAAAACCAAAGTGAACTCAGAATTTTTATGACTTGGCAAGTTGAAGTAAGAACCTGAATAATATGCCAGTGGTAACAATCTTCAGATTACCCATGATCTGATATGTGGATGTGTCCACATAAGTCAGCATTGCGAATTGAACATTATTATGAATCAGATATATGATTGAAGGAATGGGATATAAGCGCACGCTCCTCCATTCTGTAGTCATCCTTGGAGAAGGTGTCATCTGCCATTCTCTCCAAAGAAGTAAACTAGAAACCACCAGCTGTAGTTCAAATGCAAGAAACAAAAAACATATCGGAAACAGAAACTGTTTAGCATAGAGAACCAAAAATTACAAAATACAATAGAGTCAGAAAATTGAAGTCATTTGGGAAGTTGTCATCAATCAGTAGAATCTACATTTATCAACATGTTGAATGATCTACTAAACAAAGTTAGAGAGAGAGAATTACCTTGAAAACTTCAGCAAGAAATGGAACAGTTGCATAGTCATACTTATACCCTCCATTACTTTGAGAGAGAGTTGTCCAAATCCCCTACATAAAACAAAAGACAGGTTGATATTCCAGATTGTCATCAAATTTTGAAAAAAAGAAATCATTATCAGATCTAGAAACCAATGCTTCAAATCTCACTAAAACATTATCACGAAGACCAAAAAAAAATTCCTCCTATTTTCTCCATATTAACAAAAATCCAATCTACCTAGAATTAAAAAAAAAATTGAAGGCAATCTGTATCGAAGACCGTGATTTTCCTTAAACCAAATGCCCAAAAATACATGAAGCAGACAATCTCAATGCTGAATTTTCTGAAAATGCAAAGTTCAATTAGAAAAGATAGACTAGTGACTGAAAGGGAAATAAATAAATCAGCTAAGCTAAATGTAGTGGATATTTCAAATGGGAATTCATTTTAAAGCATGACATATACAAGAAATATGATGTATAGTTCCTTTCACACCTAAAAAACTAAACATTGTAAGCCACATTTTCAAGACATAAAAGCTCAACCACCGAGTTTTTCAAACAACCACGTAATTCTCACAAAAGCTTATAAAATTCTGCCGCAAACATCAAATGAATAATGTAGAATTCCAATTAATCTAATCAGTGCCCAACACTAAAATAAAAAAATGAAAAAACTATTGTCATAATTCCAAACAATGATACACGAGACTCAGACTAAGCAACAACATTGAACTATTCGATTTGCTCTCAGATCAAACTTGAAAACAAAGAATAGTAGCAAAAATGAACAAGATCTAACAAACGAGTAAAAAGTGGAAATATCGTGAAATTGGAAATGAGTTTCGAGGATTAGAATCTGACCTGAGAACTAGTAAAAATGGTAAGAAGTGTAGCGACGAAGTACCACTGCATCGTGTTCGACAATTAACAGTTAGCACATAATGCTCAGTCGTGGTAGTGTTTCTTCGCTGCTTCGATATTTGTTTGCCGTGGCCTCTAGCTTCTGAGTGGAAAGAGCGGGCATGATAAATGAACGGCTTTCCGTTTGGGCCATCTCTATTAGTGATTAAACTAAATACACCCCCAACTAATCTGATTACACCGTAATTGGCAAACTGGATTTGAATTTGCTTCCAAATGAAAGCCTTATAAATAAATAAATAAATAAATAATCCAATATTATTTGATTTATTTTGACTATCCAAAACTCTCTGTATCTGCCACGTGGCAGTACTTGTTATATGGCAAAATAATAAGCCGACCAAACAAAAATTTAATACTACAAAATGAATTAATAATAATAATAAATCATTATAGAAAATCAAAATCAATAAGATTGTCGTGCACGAACCTCCTTGTAATTGGCTGTAATAAGTCTTATTAACTCCTGTAATTAATTAATGCAAACGTCGTTACCACATATGTAAACACTCCTAATATCTAAAAGCGTCGTCGTTTCCCTCCCAATCAGAACGAAGAGTTAAAAGAATTCAACGGTTTTTGAAAATAATAATAATATTAAAAAATAAAACGAGACCCGCGGGAAGACGTGTATCCATGACTTCATAGAAACCGGACTTGTTCAACGATCACAAACTCACTCTCTTTTCAGGTTTTTTTTTTTTTTTTTCAACATTGTTGAATATCTCCAGAAAACCACGCAGACATACAAGTCGTTGCAGGACAGAACAAACAACAAGTGTCTTTGGAAATTCCGTTTCTTGTCTCTCGGTCTGTTGTCATCTTAGTAAATTTCCGTTCAGCAAAACCTGAACCATCAGATACTTCGCTACCAATTTTGGATTTTCCAGGTATTTATTTCGTTGGCATGCTTTGAATTTTTTGAACCCGTTCGTATATTTCTCTCTGTTTTTCTGTTTTAATCTGTTTGGTCTGTTATTGCTTTGTGCTTTTGTTTTTCCTTGATACCAATGGAGATGATGAGCTGTTCTTGTTCATTGCCCAGATCAGGTGGAATTCGTCAGGAATTGATTTGTGGTCAGAAGAATTTGATTGGAATCAACCGTGTTTCATTGGTTACTTGTATGGAACCGATTAAAGAAATATATTTCTTCATTAAAGGTTTGGATCATTCGTTCTATGATGTTCGTATCTCCTGAAAAAATTGTTATCTGGTTGTATTATTACATAATCTTGTTGTTCGTGTTTAATGTTATATCATTTTGTCACAGCTCCTGCATTTTAATTGCTGTTGAATTCAGAACTTTATATTGAAAAGGTTTGGTGCTGTTGATTTTGGTTTTAAATTTTGAGGATTTGACAAGAATCTGGTGCGATTTTCGGGTTGCTATATCGTGGATTATTCTTTCCAGGGCCTCGCATGGAGCAATTCAGACAGGTGGGCGAGGTTCTGGGAAGTTTAAATGCTCTCATGGTGTTGAAAGATGATATCCAAATCAATCAACGGCAATGCTGTCTGCTTCTTGACATGTTCACTCTGGCCTTTTCCACAATTGCAGATGCAATCAGGCTTTTCTTGAGATCAGAAGAGAAGAACACAAAATGGAAAGCTCTTGAACAACCTTTGAGAGAGCTTCATAAGGTGTTTAAAGAAGGAGAATATTATGTTAAACAACGTTTAGATAATAAAGACTGGTGGAGTAAAGCTATTAGCCTCCATCAAAACAAAGATTCTGTTGAGTTTCATATTCATAATTTGCTTTGTTACTTCCCTGCTGTGATTGAGGCTATTGAAACTGCTGGTGAAATATCAGGGCTTGATCCGGATGAGATGCAAAGAAGGAGAGTAGCACTTGGAAGAAAATATGACAAGGAATGGAATGACCCTAAAATATTCCAGTTGAAATTTGGGAAGCAGTATTTGATCTCTCGAGAAGTCTGTAATCGGTTTGAAAGTGCTTGGAAAGAAGATAAATGGCTTCTTATTGAAGCACTCAAGGAGAAGAGAAGATTGGGATCAGTTGTCTTAACAAAGAACGAGCAGCAGCTTGTAGACATGCTGCTCAAGAAATTAGATGGGTCAGATCTGGGAAATGGGAAATTATTTCCTGCTTCAATTTTGTTAGGAGGTAAAGATTACCAAGTGAGAAGAAGATTAGGTGGAGGAAGCCAGTATAAGGAAATTCAATGGTTAGGAGATAGCTTTGTTGTGAGGCATTTCTATGGGGAATTGGAATCATTGAATCCTCAAATTTCTACTATCCTTTCCCTCTCCCACCCCAACATAGTGCAATACCTTTGTGGATTTTGTGATGAGGAGAAGAAAGAATATTTCCTTGTTATGGAGCTGATGAGCAAGGATTTATCCTGCTACATGAGGGAGACTTTTGGCTCAAGGAGGAGGATTTCATTTTCTCTTCCTGTTGTGGTTGATCTCATGCTTCAGATTGCAAGAGGCATGGAATTTCTCCACTCGCAAAAGATTTATCATGGTGAATTGAACCCTTCTAATATTTTCCTAAAAGCAAGGAGCATAGAAGGTTATTTCCTCGTAAAAGTTTCTGGTTTTGGTTTGGGTTCCATCAAAACTTATTCGTATCGTAATTCATCACCGCCACCAACACCGCTAAACCAGAATGCGCCAAACCCTTTTATATGGTATGCCCCGGAAGTTCTGGCTGAGCAAGAAGGACCAGGAAATACTTCTACTTCCAGGTTCTCCGAGAAGGCAGATGTTTACAGTTTTGGGATGCTTTGTTTTGAACTGTTAACAGGGAAAGTTCCTTTTGAAGATGGACATCTTCAAGGAGACAAGATGACCAAAAATATAAGAGCAGGGGAAAGGCCTCTTTTTCCATCAGGTTCTCCGAAATACCTTGTGAATTTAACCAAAAAATGCTGGCACACAACCCCATCTCAGCGTCCAAGTTTCGCATCTATATGTCGAATTTTACGTTACATCAAGAAATTCATGGCAACTAACCCTGACATTTCTCAGTCTGAGTTTCAAACAACGCTTGCAGATTACTGTGACATAGAGGCAGGATTTGTCAGAAAATTTGTGGGAGAGGGGAATATTGATGTAGCATCTGTGACACAAATTCCATTTCAAATGTTTGCTTATAAAATAGGTGAGAAAGAGAAGGCTAATTCGAACAGTAAAGGTAAGCATTGGGAATTAGGTAGTGATGCTACCTCAATGTGTAAGGATGATCAAGCTCTTTCTGTCAGCGATGATGCAATGATACCAGTGATTGATACAAGATCAGTTAGCTCTGATGTGAAATCTGTCTCCTTTGATGTGAGGTCAGTTTATTCTGAGGCTCCAGGCAGGAGGTTTTCTTCAAATTTTGATATGAGGTCAGTGCGTTCTGAGGCTGCCAACAAGAAAATGCCTAGTAATGTTATGAGATTGGTTCAATCATTGACTCCGGAGAAAAGTATTTCCCGTTCTGAAACAAAATCCGCCCCTCCGGAGAAGAGTATCTCTACTTCTGATACTAAATCCACGGTTCGGGAGAATAATGTCTCTACTTCTGATACTAAATCTGCCGTTCCGGAGAAGAGTGCCTCCATTTATGATACTAAATCCGCAGTTCCGGAGAAGAATGTCTCTACTTCTGATACTAAATCCGCTGTTCCGGAGAATAATGTCTCTACTACTGATAGTAAATCTGATCCTTCAGACAGCCCAGCTCCGGACAAGAAAATTCCTGACAGTGACACGAGATCAGGTTGTACTAAGAATTCGAACAAGAAAGCTGTGGTGATTAAGAAATCCCCCACTATAAAAGTCAAAAAAGGTCCAGGTTAGTTTACATTTATAATACTCAGTATTGCTTCCTGAATCCATTTAACAGAAGTTTATTAATCTAAATCATGTGAATACAGGAACAACAAAAGCCCGAACGGCAAGACCAGTCTCAAAGGCAAGATCAACAAGAACATCAACATGTCAATCACCAAGACCATCACCAAAATCTCCACCGTTCATTCCGAGCGGATGCAGTTTGAAGATAAGCCAAGAGAGTATTAGCCTTAAAAGCCCAAGCAGAAGAAGATCATCTGTTAATGTCTCAAAATCTTCGGTAGCATAGATTTTGTTGACCTTCACTGTGGTTTTGCCTTCCGAAAAAGTTTTGTACACAAGGTAGGATTTTCAGCTACTCAGTCACAGATATGGCCTTTTGTTCTTCCACCAAATCTTTCCCCAAGTGGGATGGCTCTCCCTTCATTAATTTGGGTGTAGAAACTAGAAATCACTCTTATTGAGTGTAGAACTGCTTCACTGAACACATTCGATGTTGCTACATCCTTGGTTGCATGCTTATGTTTTGTAACTTTAGAAGTCTGTTACTGTCAATAGGACTACTTTTTAATTGTAAAATTTGTACTTCCTTTAATTTTTTAATCTTTATTAGTTCTATGCATGCAACTAATATTTTTTTAAATTCATTGAATCTCTTGTTTTAATAAGCAATGCTCAATTACAATTCATTAAATATGCATATGGTTTTATTTCTGCTAATTTAATCTAGCATTTAATATTTATTAAATACAATTTATTTATTCACAGCAGCAACTACACAGTACCTTAATTTCAAACATACTCTTGCTCTTTCCAGTTCGGAAACTCTCTGTTGGAAGAACACATGTTAATTCTTTAAAAATAGACAAGATGGATTGAATTGGAGGTCAACAATTTTACATAAGATTATCTGTTGGAGACACTTTGAAATTCTGACAAAATCTAATGTGTAATGATGATCATTTGCGTATTGATGATCTACTCCCTGTCAAAATAATTTATCATATACAAAAAATTTACAAGTCACCTTTGGTAGTTACAACTTGATTACCCAGATACGACCACATCGGGAACTTCTTGGAATCGATTGTCAGCAATGCTTCTGCGCTGTCCTCGGAACAGACAGCAGGCATGCTCACGAAAGGACAGCATACAAGTCCACAATTGTCATGGAGACAATTGAAACAATTTTTCACATATCATACCACGATGCTTCCATTCCAAGAAATTCCTCAGATGCTCGGGCGAACTTCACACGAACTTTGATTGTCCGCTTTTATACTTGAGTAATTCTGATAGCCACACTGATTTTCCTGGTTCTTATACCTGTATATATTCCGCGTCGAGTCTTTCACTTTTCTTTCTTATATGGAGATTCATAACTTGGAACTCTTCTGGGCAATTCTCCAGTCATGATATCCCCCCAGGCCTGAAATGCTAAATGCAGTGTATTGAACTGTTTTCACTTGAACGGTTCCATCTCGCATAAATAAATAGAACCCAAGATATCTCTAGATGCTTTGGGTTTCTCTACTTCCTTGTTTCAGCTCAAGAATGGAACACAAAACTTGAGAACTCAAGTAATGAGAAGCCAGAAGACTGCAATTCCTAGATCTATTTTCGGAGGGCTTAACACAAATTAAACCATCTGCAACACTTTTATACACCCACTTGAATTGGCAGCAACAACCATGTCTGATTTTCCTCTCCAGCAGACACTTGAAACAAACAGCCCATTGTTGTCACCAGTCTCTTTACCAGAAATAGGATCGACGGAGCCAAACTTGTAGGAAGTGACTGGCATGGGTAGAGATCTATGGTAAGCATATACCTGAGATGGCACAAACATGACTTCATACTGTTAGAGAAGTTGGTTATACATAGGCAAGTATTCAGATGATGCATAAAGGATGAAAGAAACTTCGTACAACAGATAATTGTTTTACAATTTATGTCGGTATAAAATAAAATGACAAATAGGAATTTATGTTGTACCTCATTTGTTTCTGAACCACATGTTATATAACCATCAGCAGTGGACAACCCCACAAAGTTCTGAAGGAACAAGAGATTCATAGTTAAACCAACCAATACAAGCCAACAAGCATCCAGAATCTTACGATAGTAATAAAAGGATAACATATGTTCAAGTATGCAGATGCCAACCTTCTCATTAGTATGCCCATTAAAGGTTAAGCTGCAAGCACTGGTGGATGCCCCGGTATGAGTGGTTTTCTTGAGATCCCAAAGCTTCAATGTATTGTCAGTGGATGCTGTAACAAGAGTTTCAGAATCCAAGAATTTAACATAGCTCACAGCTTTTTCGTGGCCAGCCAATACACACCAGGGAGCTCTGGTATTCCGAAGATCATAGCAATATGTTCTGTAATCCGCAGAACCAATGGCCAGTAAATGAGTCGAGTGAGCCGAGAACTGAACACAGCAAACATTTGCAATGCTCCTGATGGTACCTAAACAGTTTCTCTGCCAAAAAAGGAAAGCATTAGCATATGAAAGAACAAAAAAAAAAAAATTAACAAACTTTAGGCAGCAGCAAGAGCTAAAAGCATATACGTGACGAGCTTCTAAGCGAAGAACAACGAAGAAACATCTTGAAACCAATCTTTATAGGGCATTGCTATATTTTGAAAATTAATTGCCCAGGCTGTGAATGACACAGCCAAACACATTAAGTGGCTGTCCTACATAACCATTGGTCATTTAAACAGTTACAATATAAAGTTTAGAATGAACTATTCACTATTTCTTTTGAATACTGAAATGAAAACTGATATAAGGCATCAACTTTTTTCAGTTAATAACATTTATAGGAATGATAAAAAGAAAACAAACCTCATTAATACACCACAGCTTAACAGAAAAATCGTCACTTCCACTGGCTAACTTTGTCGGATGCACGCGGGAGAAATCAACAGACCAAGCCCTCTTTTCATGCTCAATGAAATGAGAAACTGTTTGACAAGTACTTGCATCCCATAACTGAAATAGATCCAGGCAATTCATGTATGAGCAATACAGGGAACTTCATATTACAATAAGAGCAATGTTCACAGGGATAAAGTCATGAAGTATAAAGTAAAACAGAGCAGTGTGATTACACGCACATGTGCACAAAATCAATAATAACTATTACGGAAAACAAGCTTGCAGTTGTGAAAGTCATAAAATACATCATGGGAGAATACATCCAAAGAAAATAATAAAGATGCAAAATGGCAAGCCAATTACAGTCTTGCTAGAGAAAAAAAGAAATTAGTTTGATTGATAAACCTCTGAAGTCTAAGAACCATTATATTATTGCAGTGCTGCAATTTAGTTGTTACCAACTTATACACTCATAAATTGTATATTCATGTTTAAGGCTCAAGACAATGGGTGTTGATTTCAAAACTACAAACTGAGTTTTAAATTTGAAAGATAAACCTACTTTCATGACAGAGACATATAAAGGTTATAGTTACTGTAAATGAAATTCAGCAGTAACAACATGGTATAGAATAAGACAGCGGGATATAAAGTGTCCAATTAGAATGCACTCCTCCTAAGGAGTTATAATATAATGCGTCCATAGATATGATAGCTTCACCCCACTCGAGACTGGGTCAGCCCATTAAAATGCAGAAATAAGTCTTTGTTCTTAAGCAAAAACTTGCTAGTCTTGCTAGTCTACAAGATATACAAACCTTAACCACACCATCATGGTCAGCTGAAGCCAGATAGTTCTTAATATAGTTGTTCCAGCATATGCTGCTAATCTTTGATCTGTTTGACATTTCTACTACCGGATAATGAATATCAACAGAGTCATTAAAGAGTGAATTAAACTCAAATATCTTTATTTTCTTCGATACTCCAGCGGCAGCAAAATGGTCCTCATCCCGGTCAAAACTAAGAGAGCAAATTACATTAGCAGAGTTGTTGAATTCACCAGTTCTCAGTATACCACGCACTTCAAACCTACTATAGCGAGCATATTTGCACAAACCATCAAAGAAGTCTCCTAGACAATCAGCAGGATTCTGTATTTCTTCAGCCTGTTGTGCTAAATACCGATTCTCGCGATCTCTAAGTAAATCATTATCAGCACGTTTAGTTGCATCAGCATCTGAGAGATGGATTCTAGATCTCATGGCGAAGTAAGCCCTTTCAAGCTGACTAAAATTCTTCATCAACCTCATTTCATTTGCATCAGAAATGGGTGACAACTGCACCTCTGAACTTGGAGGTTTTTTACTTAAGTACCTGCTTTCCCTTGCATGATTGGATGCTGAACAATGCCTTCTCTCAATCTCCACAATATCTGCTTCTAAACACCGAATATCTTCCATTAACTTGGATGCATGATTTTGCTTTTGCTCTTCCAATGAAGTGAGGAAATGCAATAATAATTCTGATTCAGAATCATCTTGATCTATGGACAATAACAGTTCTTCTGCACTCATCTCCTGCAATCCATTAGCTACTTCAGACTGTAGGATTTCCCTGCATACATCACTCAAAATTAATAGATAGCCCCATTTTAATTGATAGTTAACTGCATACCAAGTTATCCCTCAAAACACAAGTTTTCAAATACATATTATTTTCCTATTACAACAAAGTGCTCAGAAATCATTACCTGACACTGTTAAACAAAATTAAAGGTCTTCAAATCTTATCACCATGTTCTTTCAACGTACCTTACCATATCTAACACTCATGAAAAAGGATCTATACGTTTGTGATTGTTGACAAAACTCATTATATTTGTCATTCATACAAATCCCTAGCTATATTCTTTACGTGCTTTTTGCAAGGGCCAAACATTGACTTGTCAATTGCCAGTCCAAGCAGTATCCATTACCATTAGTCATGAGTGAAAAGGTAGAAAATTATTTTGAAAAAATAAATAAATTGACGTGAATATTCAACACAAAACACACAGTTCCATTTAAAATTGTCCACACTACCTAAGACAATGGACATACTGAAAAACATGCACGAGTCCGTGTGCATGTGAGAGAGAAATAAATAACTTTACCAATAAACCAAAATACCTCACATTGAGCTACATACCACTAAATCTGAAGTTTAGCTTCAAACATACCACTTTGATTTTCACACCACTATCAGCATTGGCATCCTAAAAAAAGATTCAAACTACACTGTCTACTTAATTTCCATCCAAGAGGACAAAATCAACATGCAAATATCCATAGCATTTACATTCAAAAGAAGAACTCTTCAAATTTAAAATCTAGGTTCATTAGTGTCCAGTTAATGTTTTCTATGCACATAATTTGTCATGTTGTTCTCCACAACAATGCATCTCACCAGCCCATACATGCTTATAAACAAAACCTGAAGTACAGACTTTTATTACGTCCCCGGATATTAGCTAGACTTTTTTTTGTTGAGAATAATATCCAAAATTATAACAAACAGTTTACACTTATCCTCCCTAATAACATCTCACAACATTCTAATGGAAAAGAGGACACCTTGGCATGTCATGATCTTGAATTCCCTATGTCTAATGTTAAACGACCATATACAATTACAGGAATGCAGTATCACCTGGTTGTTGGGCGAGATAGAGGTTCAGGATGAAGTAGCCACAGACAAAATCCAGCTTCCTTGGGAATTTCTGAGAGAAAATTTGGAGGAAGAATCCTATGGCGTAAATCAGACATCGCTACAGCATGTGCCTTCTCAGACTCAAAACGACCAAGTAACTGAAAGGAGCAACCCACATTAATCACTTAACAGTGGACATTGTTTGTTATATATGAATATATCTAAAACGCAGACAACATATATGTCATTTTACAAGGAAAAAGAGAGAGAGAGAGAGAGAGAGAGAGAGAGAGAGAGAGAGAGGTATGGCTCTATGTGAACTGAAAAGGCAGGAAAATAATAATTGACAGAAACTCCGGTAATAATGATAATAAAGCATCCTGTGAGTTATGCATTTCACAAACAATACTGATCAGAAGAGCGATTATGCATTGCGGTATAAATAAAAAATGATCGCATGTACATATATGATCAGTTGCACTGACAAAATTTAACACCTTAAAACTTACTAGCATGCCTCAATTTATTAACAAAAGATGTAATATGCAAGCTAGTGGCGAAATGACAATTGAATAGATAGAATTCTGTCTTCGCACCTCAAAGAAAAGAACACCAAGACTATAGATATTCGAATAGATGGTGCAAACCCCCTCACTGAGTTCCTCAGGACTTGCATACCATTTCTCTTCCAACTGCTCAATTACAGGAGTCGCATACTGTTGTGCAATATTAGTTACAAGTGCACTGCTGGATTTGCCCAGTGTTCCATATCCTGTACTTGTGTGTTGTTCATTCATATCATTATGAGAATACTGTTTGCTGGCTACATTGATGTCACTCTCATTTGCTGTTTCAACTTTGATGCCAGATCTTGAAGGAAACTGAGGCCACCGTCTAAGAAAACTCATATTGTCATTGAACCTTTGTTTCTTTACACCTACAACTCCCGGGGGGGAAATTTCCTGATCTGCTGTTCTTCTTCGAAGCCGATAATTCTCTGAATGAGAAATATCTTGATCTGTAGTAGTCTCTAAAGTTTCTTTCTGGCTGATCGACCCAATGTACTTAAGCTGATTAGATTGCAACAACTTGAAAGAAGATGGCCGTAAGTCAAGCAAGGTAACTCCTTGAGTGCGATAATAGTCCACCAGATCCACAATCTGTCTAAATATACATAAACATTCAATTTTTTTCACTTTATGACCCCTACCTTTCAGCCACTCCCTCAAACTCACCCCGTGATCAGAACTAAACAGCCTAGGTCCGCCAATCCTACAGGAAGAAGGCACACCAGTTCTGGCACCTACGTTCAGTGAAGCATTGGAAACCACAGTAGTGCCACCAACAGGCTTTTGTGAAATATTAGAAGCCACCATAATGGCTCCAGCAGCCTTTAATGAAGTATCAGAAGGCATTGTAGTACCAGCAACTGCCTTCATATCGTTCAGATCTCTTGGCTCTTTATATGGATTGTGTGGTGGGCCTCGGCATACTATCCCCTTACCCTTCAAGGTTGTTTTTACAAAAAACTCAGAAAACCCTGACTTGGATAAAATCTTTGTTCGAATACTCCCATGAGATAACTCATTGCCCAAAATCCCATCATTTTCAGCACTTGTTAATTGTTCCATGTTTACATTATGCTCATCATTCAGCGGTTTCTGAGCCAAAAGCTCATGGCCAGATGTGTCTTCCACATCCTCCCATCCACCCAACTTTGTCTGGACATGGTCCCTATCACCGCGAGAACTCCCACTTCCTGATCCGCTTGCCAGCTGATAAAGACGCTGCCATCTATCATGCCTGGTCTGCAATCTCTCTCTATTGTTTGATGTACCAACTATAGCTAAGTTTGAACTATTGTATTTTCTCACAGTTAACTCTTCAACAATGACACCAGCATCATCGAAATTACGAGGGCATGGGTTTTCTGATGCATCCACAGGGCTTATAATCCTATTTACATTTTTACCTTCGAACATATCTTCAAATATTTGAAATGAGCTGGTGGGTGAAGTGCTCTCCGGTATGGCCATTTCTCGAGATTCCAACATGTCACAGCCATCAGGTTTCTGTGAATACTCAATCTCTTTATTCTGAAGATGAGAACCATCGGCTGCATCCACTGGAGCTACTTCATCACCCAGTCCTTCGTCCATATTATCCATACAAACTTCATCAACACATGCATTTCATTTTCGCTGTAAATTGGATTTTTTTTAGTCAGAAACCATAAGAACCACAATCCACTAACACCAAAATCACATGTACACGTTATCATCTGGTTATTCTAAAGGCACAAATGAACATAAATGACAAAATTTAAGTCATCAATCCTGAGAAGGTAGCCAGCAATTCCTAATACAGACAATCAGTAGTAAATTACTCCGTATCTTGGTTATTCAGAAAACGAAGAAAAACAATAAAATTTAATCTCTACTAATTGTTAAGAAAACATACACGAGCGCCACATATAATCAGAATTACCAAACTCCAATACCCAACCACAATAGCAAACTATCAAAACTTTCAGAAAAACAAAAACTGGCAACTTTTAATTGTTAAAAAACCTACTAGCGCTCTGTTTAATAGGCAAGAAAATGCAGAAAAGGAATTTAAAAGAAAAATAAAATAAAATTCCCAGCAATCCCATAAAGCAACACCGAAAATCATCGAACTGCAAACAAAATTAACCCAGCAGAGATAAGCTACTCACTCAATTGTATACATAACAGCTACAGGAAATATTTCATTTCATTTGCTTTTACTTCTCGTCCATTTTCCCAGGAACCAAACAGAGTGAATTAAAGAAAATTAAATGCAAAAAGCAGATAATAGAAGCATAACGTACCAAAATTTAAGCTCAAACCAAAATCAAAAGATAGAATGTGCAGGTTTCCATTCTCTGAGAACCAAAACCCGGGGGCCAAATGGTAAAATTCTGCAAGCCAATAAAAACCCTAGAAAACCCCTGAATAACAAAATTTAAGTTGAGAGATGTGAATTAACGTCAAAATTAAATTGGTGTTTTTATTATTCTTCTTTGCAAGAGAGTATAGACTTAAGATATTATCGTGTATTGTAATGCCAATTTAAATACCTTTTGGTCTCATAACATAAACATAACCAGATCTATGTAAACTCCGAAATGTGGAATAACAGCAGCCAGTAATTTGTGTTGGAGATTCTATTATTATTTTAATTTTTAATTTTGTAATTTTATGAGTTATTTACTATAATGCCATCGTCGTGCTTAGTAGTCAATTCGCCTATTTCAAAATGTACACGTTCGATGATCATGCGACTAATATTAAA
>JAXCLQ010069120.1:0-14510 GCA_035584115.1 Cedrela odorata
AAAAAAAAGACAAAATGAAATTACAATGACTTTTATTGGCATAATAACACAAGGATCCCTAAATATTTTTATTTTTATAAATAATAAAATATATTTTAGAATTATATCAAATATATTTGTAATTTTATCTTATTATTCTGTATATAGTTGGTGTTAATTATATTTTTATAAGAATTTGAAATTTATGATTTGTTATTGAATTTTGAGATTTTAGTTTAAGGGTGTTTGAAGATTCAATATGATGAACTTGTACCTTGTAAAAGTTTGTCAGAATAAGATTGTATTTGAAAATGTACAAAAATAAAAAATAAAAAATTATTTGCTCGTTTAAATTTTGGAATATGTTTATATTATAGGAAAAAATTTGCTGAAATTGTTTTAGGACCTTAACACCTTTATTGGTTTTAACTTTTAAAAGTTATAGTTCTCTTATAAACTTTCATTTTCACGTGTCTGATTTTTGGAGCGTGACATTAAACATCGAGAATGGTTAACACATATAATAGTAACACAAAAACTAATAACTCAATACCTTATAAGTATACTGAATGAGTTAATTTTAATGTGTGTAAATCACTCTTCTCCCATCTCAATAAAGAATGTTTTATAAAAGGTTTGTGATAAGAAATAAATTAGAAAAACTCCTTGAATAAGAATACAACTCTTTCTTAAAACAAGTAATATTTTCTGACAATTATGTAGGAATGTGCATAAAAGAAGCCTATATATGATAGGATTGAATCATATAATTTGATGGTTTAGGATGCCAGATTTATTTTCAAAATCTAAGATATTGGAGGTTTATTGATAAATCTTGTTTAAGCTTGTTAATTTTATGGTAATATAATATATAACTTCATAAATTTTAAGCAATTTTTATAGCTTTGTCATTTACATTATTTTTATCGCAAAATATTTTTGCATGTAATAATAAACCATTTGATCATGCTCCAATTGCTTGTAAAAATGTAGTAGTAATTTTGTTCATGTTTGATTTCACAAGCTGATATAGTCTAACAAGTTTCATCGTAATCACAATAATATAATTTTATTTTTTTAATCAATAATTCGACAAATAATCATCTTATTAATAAAAAGTTTTTTGCTTCTTTAAATTTGTAAGGTACACAAACAGACTATCCAATTTCTTTGTTCTCTCTTAGCAACATGTGAGAGAATAACTCATTAGCCATATTTACATAAAAAGTTATAGGCATAGGTCCTCTTTTAACATCTTCAAGATCTGAAATATTATCATCATTCAAATCTATATCATCGGTTATATTTGCAATCTTATATTATAGTAATGTACAAAACCATTAGCTTAAAATATACCATATAATATTAAAGCTAATCATACCTGAGGCACATCGTCAAAAGACCCAAACTATCCATGTACTTCTTGCCTCAACACTTACACCTCTTACCACAATGCTTGAGTTTCATCATAATATTTTAGTCTAACCAAAGTCATTTAAGTTTGAAATAACTCTTCATATTGCATGAATTGTACCTCTATATAGATTTGCATCACCTTCACTTTTTTTGGCACTTCCAAATATCATGGTATTGTGTTCCTTCTACTAATATGTAATGTGGTCCTATATATGCGTGCTCTGCTTCTTGAGATATGGGCACTATATCTATTGGCACATGTGGACCACTCAATGAAAATGGTGTATATTGTGGTCTTGTAAATGTGTTCTCTACTCTTTGAGATGCAGGTTTTGACTTGTTGGTACGACTACAATAGTACACATGTCATGTTTAACAATTTAGTGATGTACTAAATATTATGAGTTTTACAAACATAAACTTACATCATTTATTGCCCCATCTCCAATGTCATCACCATCAATGGGAATATCTATCTCGACATTGCCACGTGTAGGTACACAAGGAGATAATGGAACCTCAACCTAGTACTCTCTATATGTTATTGTAATGGACTCTAACTTAATAATGTAAGATAGTAGTCTCTTAGCCTGTGTAAGTGTTAGTCGTTCAAGTAACAAATGTTGTACCGATGACATTAGTGGCCATTACATATGTTGTATATTATTATTACAAACTAATATAATAAAAAATACTAATATTTGCTAGCTCAAACAGTAATTTGTTATATTGTCTTACCATGGATTATTTAGTGTTTTTCAGTGCAGCATATAAGAAATCTCATCATTCGTGTTCTCTTCGTACTTTTTCAAATATATAGGGATTCCTTCGTATATTCATATATGAAAATAACATCTATAATATGGACATATCACAAAATTTAAAGCCTGAAAATAATCTTTCATGTATACCTCCAAATACAATATTATTCCAACGATCTCTATAAGTCACAAATTCATCAAAATTGGTGCCTCTAACACCTTTAAACTAAAATTTCAATTTCAGCAAAATACTAAAAATTTACAAATGGTATTCTAGTATTAACATGCTAACAAGGAAAATGAAATACATTTTTGTAACATCCTAAATCCCGGAATGTTACCAATAGGTGATAGGTCCCTACTATCACCCTAAATCTAACACAACCTATTCACATACATCTGTTATGCATGCATGCTCGATGTCACTCCATGTAAAATAACACATTTCAATAACTTAAGGGCGATGTACCGCCACTGAAAATGTATACAACTCGAATGTCTACAACATATCCCAAAAGTAGGCTGACTATATACATGCAACCAAAGCCAACCACAAATTTACGTCATATGACAATACAAAAATAAAACTACCAATCTCGACAAAAGATGAACCCAACACAGTGATAACAGCAACCAGTAACCTCTCCTCTAAATCCGTGTTTACAAGACGTTGTGTCTATCTACCAAACTAAGAAGGTTTCCTGTAAAATTGGAAGGTGTGGGGGGTGAGTCTAATAGAACTCAGTGAGTGGATGCTACACACAACATCATTTCATATACATATATAACTATATCTTGCCATCACTTTTATATTCAATAGGAATATACATATATGTATCCGTTATAAACATTTAAACAAAAATACTTATCAATATATCAACACAGAATTTCATCACATATCATTCAATAACATACTAGTGTTTAAAGGTGTCCCCTCAAACACCAAAATGAATATCTATCATGAAAAAAAATCTATAAAAAATGATAGAAATTAGACTTATAGGAGAACATTCTGTAAAAAATTCATATTAAAATTCATTAAGGATTGATTACAACGAGAATGTGAAGTTATCCCTTGTGTAGTAAAGGGGTGTTGAAAGTGGTCGGAAAATGAGTTGTGAACATTAATGGTCAAACGCTCCTTAAGCTTTTGAAAGCTCTCTTCACATGCATCTAACCAAAAAAAATTCACATTCTTCTGGGTTAAACAGCTTAAAGGGGCCGTTATGCTAGAAAAATTCTGAACAAAGCATCTGTAGTATCCTGCAAGACCTAAGAAGCTTCTAATTTCAATCACATTAGTTAGGCGCAGCCAACTCTGTATTGCTTCAATCTTTTTACTATCTACACTAATTCCTTCTTTAGACATTACAAGGCCCAGAAATGCGACTTCAGATAACCAGAATTCACATTTTGAAAATTTAGCATAAAGCTTTTGTTCCCCTAATATCTGTAATGTCAAATGAAGATGTTTTTAATGTTCCTCCATGCTCGAGAATACACCAAAATATCATCAATGGAAATAAGAAAAATCGTAAAAAAGAAAAAAGAAAAGGGAGGAAGAGAGAAGAAGAAACCAAGGGAAATAAGAAAAAGGTAAGAAAATTAATTAAGTTTTTCATAGTTTTAACAGCTTAAATGGTGGATTGTGATGTGTATGTAATAGATGTGTAAAAATTAGATAGTTTATAAGCTTGAGGAATTGTTGATGGTGCATGCTACATGGATATATGTATGGATTGTGCTTTATATGGTGTGAATACAAGAAAATTGTAGGAATTGTAAATTAGTGATTATATAAACATGTGGGTAATGTAATATTTGTATATAAGGCAATGAATGATGTTTAAACCTTATGGACTCAAAGTATGTAGATGTGTAGCCATGTTAATTAAATTGGAAAGAATGATAGGATAGTAAGATTTCATGAAAAATTTGTATGTCGGTTGCTAAAATTGCTGAGTAGTGCTCGAGGAATAGGAAATAGAATAAGTTCTGGACTTCTAAATGCTGAGCCGTAAAATTATGTAGATACTAGACAAGATAATAGTCAACATAGTTGAAAATCATAATTTTTTATGAAGGGATGAGTTCCTAGTAAAATTCAAAAATTGATGCTCAGTTATATCCTGCACACTGTCTCACCTGTGTAGTATGTAGAATTTGTCCCTAATTTGATCATTCGGATTCAAAATATGGATCCGTAAAAAGTGATAGAAATTAGACTTATAAGAGAACATTTTATAAAAAAATTCAAATTAAAATTCATTGAGGATTGATTATAGTGAGAATGTAAAGTTGTCCCTTGTGTAGTGAAGGGGTGTCGTAAGTGGTTAGAAAATGAATTGTGAACATCCGACATAGACAATGTCAATTCAAAATTTGTAATAACTTAAATATCTTAAGTTCTATTTGGGGCAAAGTACACATGCATAATATGATAAATGTATGGATTCTTTTTAGTTATGATTAAAAGAATTTCTAACGGTAGTTATGTACTGTAGATCGTCAACCCAAACACTAGTCGACCTTGTCTTAATTCAAAGTGCAGATTCTGACGGTGAGTGGAATACTTAAACCTTCTTATGTTCGTAAAGTGATGCTTATAATTATTTTCATGATTACGACTATGTTTACAGAAAAGATATTAAATTATATTCATGATGTATATATATATACATGCTTATGAAATATGTTTATGATATATATATATATATATATTATGATAGATATTTATGCTAAATATACTATGATATATATATTTATGCTGTATATATCTATGATATTTAAGTATTTAAGAAATGTGTGTATGTGTGTGTGTGTGTGGGGGGGTGGGGAAAGTGTTGATAAGGTATGAGACTATGGCCAGGAGGAGACCAATTATGAGTTTGACATGAACTATTTATATATAATATGTATATGTGTATGATTGCTTACATGTGCGTATGTTGCAGATTTGATCATTAAATCCAGATATAATCTCTCTGCCCGGTCAAGTACGTAGCCATGGGTATGGATTATCCCTCTGTCCGATCAAGTGCGCAGCCTTGGACATGAAGCAGACAGTATATATGGATATGATAGGTATACATATTTGTGTATACGATGAATCCAAATATGAATGCTCCTCTGTTCGGTCAAGTGCGTAGCCCTAGATATGAACCAGAAAAGTATATATGAGCATGATATTCATATTTATATGCTTGTGTATGATAGTACCACGATATATATGAAAAACTAATATGAATGATGATGTGAAATTTGATTTTCTTAAAGGATATGTATATGTATATGATGACCTTATCAACATTTTCTCTCCACTCATTAAGTTTTACCATGACTTACCCCTTCCTTCACTTCAGTTTTGTAGGTTATATGTATATGATCTAGAGGTACAGCAGCTTGTTTTGAAGACAGACCAATGGATCGAGATATCGTCATGCAGTCGTCACTAAGAGTTTTTGGTCCACACATGTATTATAGTGTCTAGTTTGGACATTACAGTCCTAAGTGATGTTTTATAAAATAATGATCATGTATATATACATAATTTGATAATAGTTGTATTATATGTATATCTTGAGCATAGAGTCTTTTGCAGATTTTCTGATGAACTAAATCCATTTAAAGAATGTGACGATGTGTTGACTTGAATAAAGTTGCTTGTATGCCTGAATAATCCGTTTATAGCAAGTTACAGATATTATGTTTTTCAGTTGTGTGATGATATAAGGCTAAAGAAGACAATGGAGTTCTTGTCCTCTGCCGGTCACGTTCCAAGGATTCTTGGATGTGACAATACCACAGTGTCTCGGGGCGTTATGTCTCGCTATCCCCCAAGACACTAAGAAATAACATGCAGGTACCTTGAGGCGTTACATTCCGTAATCCCTCAATTCATAAAACTATTCATCATGCATATACATATTTATCTTGTCCATGTCCAGGGTTACCCACTTGACCGAACAGATAAACAATCCATACCCAGGGATACACACTTGACCTAGCAGAGGGATTATATCTGAATCCATGGATCAATCATACAGCTTACGAACACGCACACGTATGCAATCATAACAATAATTATAAACATCACATTAAAAAAATAAGAAAGTATTCCACAATATCAATACAGTTCACTTTTCTTCCTTACATGTTATCACACATCATAATAAGTTTATCATGCATAATCAATGCCAAATAAACACAAATTGTCATTTTCACCGCCAATATATCACATACAATCACAATACACATAACACTTCACAATATCAATGCTTCACTCTTTCTCATTTCATGTCATAACACAACATATCGAGTTCATTATGCATAGAAATTAATAAATCATTTCAAGCTATCATTCTCTTTACGACCAATTACCTTCATACAACATAATCATCATTTTTCAATCAAATTACAATATACCCATATCACTTTCATGGAATCAGCTCAAAGCACATTTAAACTATTTCAATTAGTTTATTTTATACACAATTTCAGTACTGGTTTCACATATACACATGTATACACACACACACACACACATATATATATATATAAACAAATATCCACTCACTGGTTTTTGGCTGCGGTATACTCTATTTAGGGCGAGGTCGATGAGCGCTTGGCCTGACGATCTATAACACATAATTTTTGTATTAAAGTCTTTTATTGTAAATTAGTAGGTACATTTGTGTACCTACTCATTTATCACAACCTAAGTTTATTAGAGTCTTTTATTGCTACACATAAGACTAAACCAATTTTACACATTTCGAAAGTCCGTATGGTGCTCATTGCACAGTGTCACGGGCCGACTTTCTCTTAGTCAGGATTCACGCCCGTGCGGCACTTACTAGCGCATTTCAACTAGTAAGTCAGTCTAAATGAGGTTTGCACATAACGAACTCAAGCGGGTTAGTTATCTACAAAAATATAATGACAATAGAAAAGAAGAGGAAACAAGCCATCATCGTAATCCAACACAATCCGGCGTTTTATTGATAAATACATGCAAGTGTACAAGCCATCGAAGGCGTACAAACATAGAAGCCAACAATGGCGTATAAGCATACTAGCCAACGATGGCATACAAGTATACAAGCCAACGAGAGCGTATAAGCATACAAGCCAACGAGGGCGTACAAGCATTGAATAAGCAAGCATCTCTACATGTCGAGACAATACAACGAGCTAGCCTAATTCATACAAGTAGCCTAATTCATACAAATAGCCTATTTCAATTTACCCAAGGGCGGAGAAGTACACAGTAATGCCCCCGGAGTGCTGATAGACAAGGCCCTTTTGAGGCACCTAGCCATCCTCCTCTAAAGAGGGTTTTGAGACATTACTCGGGTGGCACTAAAAAATATACCTCATATCTCAGTTGTCACACCCCTGAATAATGCCTATAGTGAATAGTAACCTGCCCTAACAATGCCTCCTTATTTGTGGCCATGGGCTTACTAATTGGCCCAGGACAAGCAAATACGGGCGGCCTCTTACATTCTTCCCCACCTAATCTATCGGCGTCATCGACGATGATGCTATCTTGAAGTCTTTAATCTTTAGTTGAAACTGCTCCGTTTCTTCGGCTCTCTCTCAGTTGATTTCTTCTTCACCAATGATCTTCTACTTCATGATGAACTCTTTATGGTGTCATTTCTCCTCGGTTACTTGGCTCTCTACTAGAGTCTCCTTCACTTCTTCAGTAGTCTTCTTCCACGGCTACTCCTTGATCTTCTCTCTTGTAGGTTGATTGCATGTAAAATCTTCCGTGTCAGTGAATCATGACTTTAACTAGCTAACATGAAAGACCGGATACATCTTCATCTAGACTGGCCTCTCGACCTTGAATGTAGCCTACTCTACTCTAGTAATAACTGAAACTAGACTTCCATACTTCTGCACTAGTCTCTTGTCTTAGCTTTCTTTAAATCTGTTCTGGCATCCGCTTCAGTTGCACAAAGTCTTCAAACTTGAACTCGGACAGTTTTCTACTCTTGTCTGCCCACTTCTTCCTCCTAATGGCATCTTTCTCCACATCATGCCCGAGGAGCCTTTCCTCTATACTTCATAACTGTGTGAGGTAGAAGTAGTTCCTATCTCGTTAATAACTCAACAAGACTTTAGTTCGTTTATGAGTTCTTCCTTGTACTGAAGCAAAACTACACTACTTTAAGTAATTGCGCCTAATTTTTCTGATTGGCATTGACAAAGTGGCGTAAATACTCTTTCGACATCCCCTTAAACTTCTCAGTCTACTCATTAGTTAGCACATAATATGACCCAACTTGAAGTTCCTTCTCTTAATCAGTGTATCTTTGCCTCATTTCTAATAACTTTTGACTCTCGTAAGCTACGGGGTAGCTTTCATACAACAAAACTCTCCCCCAATACGAAGTCAGATACGCCGATCTGCACTTCCAATGTCTTGCTTATCTCTGGTAGGCTAAGAAGCGAATTTTCTCACCATGGCTTCTTTCAAATTGTCGAAGCTATTATATATTGTTCATACTGCTTCCACATTATACCCTTCTTTAACATCTTGGTTAAAGGTGCAACCTTCCTTCAGTACCTCTATATGACCCGCCAAAAATGTTTAGCCAATCCAAGGAAGGATTGTAACTCCTCTACATTTGTCTGCGTCTTCCAAGGTTGCACTACGGACCATGCAATCATCGCGACAAACCACTATAAGCGGGTGATCTATGTGGTTCTTGGTTCATTCCCTCTTCAGCAATCTTTACTTGATGGTACTCCAACCACACATCTAACTCTGTGAAGCATCTTACTAAATCCATTGATCAAATCATCTTTGTTAGTTAGTGGAACAAGATAGATAATACAAGCGTCAACTTGCTGAAAGCTTTCTAGTCAACACACGACCATATCCTCCTATCTTTCATCTTTCGAAACAACACTCGAGCTCCGAACAGTGCTTTCGACAGCCTAATGAAGTTGGCCTCCAACAGTTTATCTACTTACTTCTGAAGTTCAGCTAGTTCTAGTTGAGTCCTTTTGTAATGGTGCACGAAGTTGTGTTCGTCTCGAACACCATCCGTCTGGTGATCAATTGCTCTCCTTGCTAATGTTTTAGGTGGTTGTTTTAGCATCACCTCAGTAACTTCAGCAAGACATCCGCAATCTCTGACGAGGTTGGCCCTTCTTTCCTCTTCTCCTTTGAGACCGCAATTGCAATGAAAGAAAGTCCTCGCCTCTTAATCATCTTCTTGAATTGAAGCGCAGATAAGCTTTACCTTTGTCAGTGGCTTGACTTTGGTCGGCATCACTGCGAGCCTTTCTCCCTTAATCAATAAGCTGTCGATAGATGAAACGGGATAATGCCCTTCTCCAATAAGAAGTCCTTTCCCGCAATGGTAGCAAAGTCGTCCACTTGCAAAATAACAAGGTCTACTTAACCTTCACAAGTGTCGATTTTCATCTGCACTTGTTCTACCAACTCACTCTTGTGTAAAGCTTTCAAAGTTGACCATCTTCATGTGGTCAATATCCTCTTCGAGCTTTTAACTCAAAACGCTTCATTCTTGAAGCCAAATAACATTATGAGTGGCACATAGGTCCACTATAATCCTTTCCATGTAATGACCTTGGCCCTAGGCGTGGTTACAATCCGTTTTCTTTTTCTTTTTCTTTTTCTTTTTCTTTTTCTTTTTCTTTTTCTTTTTCTTTTTCTCTTTTTTTTTCTTTTTCTTTTTTCTCTTTTCTCTTTTCTCTTTTCTTTTCACAGGCCCGCCCTGGCTTACCGAGTTACAACCATTACAACATAACTGCCCCAGTCCTAGGCGCAGTCACAACCTACTATCTCGTAAGCCTGCCCCAACTATCGAGTTGCAACCGTTGCAGTCAACGACCCCGGTCCTAGGTGCGTTCACAACCCACTACCTCGTAGGTCCAGCCCAGTTACCGAGTCACAACCGTTGTAGTCTAGGGTACCTCACAACCACTAGACAAGAATTTTCCCCTTTAGCCCTCATTTGAGGTACCTCAGGATTTTGTCACTCCGCACATCCAACCCGAAGTTGGCACATTCCTGCAGACTCTCACGGGTTCACACATCTACAAGTCCAGCCCGAAGCTAGCACATTTCTGCAGAGTTCTCCTCCCCGCTACTCACACTTAAGATCTCCCTTTTAAGAGCATCCACAGGTGAGTGAGAGTATCCATTCTACAAAGGTCCTTTTTTGCGACCTTTTTGCCTTCGGACAACTTTGTTAAAGCATCTAACATTCACGGCATCATCATATGTCCAGTCTCTTTTGTCTTTTGATTACTTTTCAAGTGCTTTCTGCAGTTCATCTCTAACTATCATAACACTTGGTCTTGCCTCCTCAAGGCATTCGATGGCTCTATGCGGCCATTATATCACCAACGTAATAACGTTTCTTCCCAGCTTTCCCACACCATTAACGATGGTAACTTCCATGGAAAGTACGGTTCTTACTCACTGGGTCGCTCACCCACCTTTGTTAGAGCCCCAATCTCTGGGATTTTCGTTCCCATTATCTTTTCTCTTGAGATGGGTAACAACTTTCTTGATTGAGAGTCAACACATGAGTGGTCCAACAACCATCTAATGACTGTTTGTGCAAATAGGAAATCTCGCACCCTCTTTGTCATTGTAATTCATCTCGTGCCTAAGGTTGTAGGCTTTCCATCAAGTAAAATAATTAGTCTTGCTCGATCACATCTCGGATATCTAACATCAAATTTGAGGATTTCTTTACCTACTCACAAACCGTCCCAGTTTTGAGTCAACTCATGTAATTGCTCTCGAGCAAGGCATACCACCTTTTCGGGAAGGAACTTTAACCTTCATTTCAAGTCCTCCACCATAACTTCCCATCCTCGAACAAGTATAGGGACGCTAGGTTACCTTGGTGTCTTCAGAATTGCGCCCCCATCTCGTGCCTAAGGTTGTATGCTTTCCATCAAGTAAAACAATTAGTCTTACTCGATCACATCTCGGATATCTAACATCAAATCCGAGAATTTCTTTATCTACTCGCAAACCGTCCCAATTTCGAGTCAACTCATGTAATTGCTTTCTAGTAAGGCATACCACCTTTTCAGGAAGGAACTTTAGCCTTTATTTCAAGTCCTCCACCGTAACTTCTCATCCTCGAACAAATATAGGGACACTAGATTACCTTGGCGTCTTCGGAATTGTGCCCCCACAAAACCCCCCCCCCCCCCCCCCAACATTCCGAAAGTATTATTCAATGTCAAACAAATATTTTTAAGTAAGTTACGCCACATTTTCGGAGATGAGGTGGTTCTTTAACTCTCATTCTGGGTCCTTCAACATAACTTGGAATCCCTACACAAATGCATGGACGCCAAGCCCACTTTGACATCTTCGAAACCTGCCCTCACGGTCTGAAAATATTGTTCGATATCTAACTATGTCATTTTCTAGCACTTCGGCATCTCGGGTCCCTCCATAGCATTTCGGTTCCAATATCTTCAACCGAATGTATTCTAAACTTGGAGCAGATCCCGACTGAGTTGCAAGGATACAAGTAAGATCCGTCCACTTCCTCTACTCGTTCCCGCAACAACCTCACCGCCTTGAGGTATTCCTCCGCAATCTCAGATATTGTTGCTTGTGTATTTGCAAATTGTATTCCCAACTCCTTGAGAAGTTCCCCATTAGACGGCTCAAAGTTAAAACCAATAGCATTCATTTCTCGTATGCTCACCCGAGAACTCGAAGACTCTAGTAGCATCAAAGTTTGTCTCAAGTCTTCAGTTTCAAACGAGCTCTTTCTCTACTATGTCCCTTTTAGACCTCGTTGATGCTCCTCTAACTCACCCATTTTCTTTTAAGAGTATTCAATCGAGTTGTCCATGAGGAGATAGTTTTTGTAGACACTATCACCACAAACTTAAGCTCTGATACAACCTGTCACAGGCCGACTTTCTCTTAGTTGGGATTCACGCCTGTGCGGCACTTACTAAGGCATTCCAACTAGTAAGTCAGCCTAAACAAGGTTTGCACGTAACAAACTCAAGCGGGTAAGTTGTCTACAAAAATATTACAATAGTAGAAAAGAAGAGGAAACAAGCCATCATCGTAATCTAACACAATCCGATGTTTTATTGATAAATATGCGTAAGTGTACAAGCCATCAAAGAGGTACAAACATAGAAGCCAACAATGACGTACAAGCATACTAGCCAACAATGGCGTATAAGCATATAAGCATTAAATAAACAAGCCTCTTTACATGTCGAGACAATACAACGAGCTAGCCTAATTCATATAAGTAGCCCATTTTAATCTACCAGAGGGCAGAGGAGTATACAGCAATGCCCCCGGAGTGCTGATGGACAAGGCCCTTCTGAGACATCTAGCCATCCCCCTCTAAAGAGGGTTTTGAGACATTACCCGGGTGGCACTAGGAGACATACCCTATGTCTCAGTTGTCACACCCTGAATAATGCCTGTAATAAATAGTAACCTACCCTAACAATGCCTTTTTATTTGTGGCCATTGGCTTACTAATTGGCCCTGAATAAGCAAATGAGGGCAGCCTCTTACACACAAGACTTGTTTCAAACTCGTGGTGCATCGTACTAGTAAAGTATCATAACCTAAGTTTCTAAGTACACACTCTACTATGTGTTTAGTTTTTACTGCTTCTTGCAGATTTGAATTTCAATTCCAAATGCTCAAGTTATAATAGAATTTTTACACATTAATCAAGTGTAACCGGCTGCAACAACCCAACAGGACAGCTCGGTTCTGATAGTTTTTGGTACTGCCTCGCTCAATGTCTTGACTTGGTTTTCAGGTATACCGTGCCCCTATATGTCTAGTTTATTTAAAATTTCACAGTTCCTCAATTCGAGATTTGTAACTCATTCAATCCCCGTTTTAATGAACCCTGCACAGAAATTTTCAAATTTATGTATATCCTTTTTTTTGTTTGTTTTGTCTATATAATTCTGAATTATAATGAAAAATTATATAAGTTGTAAGAGTACTTCTCCTACTTTAAATGAAATAATTTTGATGGGCTGTATTTTTGGTTCCCAAGCTTATGGATACTCAACAAATTGATGCATTTGCTTGTAATATTGTAAGATGGTTCAAGTTGATTTTTTTTTTAAATCCAAATAAAATCAAAATAGTGGGTTTTCTTTCTCTTTTTGTACTTTCTTCCCCGTTCTTCTTTGGTTCCTCTTTGTTCATGGTATCATATTGCTAATATTGTCTTGACTGCTGGAAAAGTTATTACTTGTTGCAGTTCAAAATGGATTCAAAATTTCCAACAACATATGCATTTGCATTGGTGGAGCATAGCCAAGCAAATTTTCTAAGACTTAGAATGTATTTAGCTGGAGAGGTCATGCAAATCAATAGAGACGCTGTTAAATCTGAAAGGCTATTGAATATGTGTTCTCTTATCACTTCCTCTGTCAGTGCTGTAGAGAAACACTTGTTCAGTCTAATAGTAAGTTCTTTCTCAACAATGATTTACTTTTTGGGTTTGTTTGTTTTCTATCTTCTCTTTTCTTTTCCTATGAATACTAATTGTTGGTGAATTAGAATGTTATGTTGTAGAATGACATAGTAGTCACTTGCCAAAGCATTTGTAGGTAGAGAAATTTTTATGTTAGATTGTTCGGCTAATAGTTTTTGTTGAAATAATTATAGCACTGGCAAAGTTTTTGTGAGTGAAACATATACATGAATTTTAATCATTTTCTTTTAAGATTTATCCCCAAACATCTGTGGCATAGGACTTATAACTCATTTAGTTTTGCTAATTTAACTTTAAACTTCAACAAAGAAATGTGATTTCAATTTTCATGTATTCATTGGATTGTTGTCGTAAAGATTTTTTTTTCTGTTAATAGTCAGTGATTAACTTTAAACTTCAACAAAAAAATGTGATTTCAATTTTCATGTATTCATTGGATTGTTGTCATAAAGTAATTTTTTTTCTGTAAATAGTCAGTGATAAACAAATAGTTAAAATTTTTGGACCATCCAACAGGAAATGAAACTTTAATAAATGTTTTCAAACTCACCACTCACCACTCTCCATTCAAATTCTTCTTCTTAATATGTCTTTCGTAATTTTCCTCCTTGCTCTCCTGCTCTTCTCTTTCTTCTCATCTTTAGTTACCTCTTTTCTAGCACTTTGAAAACAAGATCAAAGCAAAGCATTTGTCCTCCCCCAACCCCTTTTTGCCCCTCTTATAAAACCCTTTAACCTTTCTGCGATAATTGAGTCCTGAATTAGGGACTACTGGGTGACCTAGATCCTTGGTAGTTAGGAATCTTGTGGAAGAATATCCCAAGTAGGTCTTAATCACTCTATC
>JAXCLQ010069131.1:0-14506 GCA_035584115.1 Cedrela odorata
CCCTATTTTAATGTGTCATGTGTCGAAAAATTGGCTTAACTTAAGTTATTGAAGTTGAAACCCAAATTCGTAAAGTGTGGCATAAACTAGACTTATAATAAAGTGTGTCACCAAAAAGCTTAGATAAAAATACTTTGCCGGTTTTGAACAACATGCATTTGTCAAAAGCGTAGAATGTAAAATGTTGAATAAAATGAGTTTTAGAACAAAATTAGTTAGTGTTTTGGGTAAAATAGTAATAATAATAAAATATAATTTAGATGTGAATATAATAGACAGTTAAAAACCACATTAAGGTTTTATTATGTAGCAAATCCAAGTATAACATATATAATATATTTATGAAAATGGTGTAAGTTGGTGAGGATTTGAAATGGTGGATTGTAGAGGTGGAATTGAATCTCGACAATTTTGGTAGGCCGAGTTTGTTTAAAATATTTGAGAGCGTTTAAAATTTGATAATGCAGATTTGTTGAAAAATGAATTGGTGGGAAATGGCAACATTTAACAAATTCGAAAATGTTACGCTAAATGTATTTTTTCGAAAATTGGTATGATATGCATATATATATGTATGTATGTATGTATAAGCATATATGAAATGATGTTATAGCGTAAATATAACAATAAGTTTATTTTAGGAAATTAATAAAGTGTGAGAGTTTGAAAATGTGGCTGTCGTAGGAATGTAGCGGCAAGAAGTGGCACGTAACTAAAATAGGTTGTATAACTTGATTTTTAGGTACACACCATTAAATAGGAATACACTCGGGAAAAGTGAAAACAAAGGTAAGTAAATCGTACATGCATTTTTAATGTTTTCAAAAATCATGCGATATTTAATGTTATGCTAAAAATGGTGAATTTTAATGTTTGATATGCTGATATTGCATGTATGAAATGATTGTTGAATGGTTAGAGAAAACAGTCAATTGATAGCAGCTGTGAGGAGAGAAAAAAAGTAATTGGTCTGCCAGTTGCTAGAAACGGTTGACCAGTTCGTTGCAAAACCTTGGTATTTTCGAAGAATCTTAAAATTTTTAAGGGCATTTTGGTGCTTTTGCTCATTTTCTATATATACACTCGAATCTCAATAGTTTTTTATGCTTCTCTCTCTTTAAAAACCTAATTTTCTCCCTCTCTTTCTAAAATTTTTTTTCTCTCTCTCCCTTTCTTTTTCTTTTGATTTCTCAAATGCCTCCCAATATGTTTCAAAATTTCCTTGACTAAATGATTACCTGTCCTCTCCTCTTCGCAATTGTACAAAATTTATGCTACAAAAGGCGAGAAAGAACGAAGAAGAAATTTGGGTTTCGAAGTGAAATTTAAAGCTTTTCTGAATAAATGACAATTCAAGGTTTCAAAGGCCTTTTATAGGTTACCGGTAAACCCATTAACCCATTATAGGTTTGATTTCATGATTTAAGAATAAGTTGGAATTTGGGGTTACTCTTCACTTGAAAATTTACTTTAACTATCTTATAAGGAATATAGATTTGCGTTGAGTGGTGATAATAGAAAGAATATAATAATAAATATGCGTTGAATGTTGTTTAGAATATGTATATTCGTTTTAGACGAAAATGAGAATTAAGAATAATTATGGCTATAGGATTTCGTTGTTGAAAATCGGACAAATGACTCTTATTAGTTAAGCCTCGTGAAATGATATATGTCAAATTAATGAATCTTAGACATGCTGTTTATGAACATTGCATTTTATGCATATTATAATTATTTAAAATATTGAAATTTATTATACTATACATGTGTGGTATTAGGCATGAAGATTGGTAGTGAGAGTGGTTACCATCCCCTTATTGTGAGTGGATTTTTACTTATTTTTCATTTCTTTAAAATAGTTTTATAAGACTTATTATTTTACAAATTAAGAAATAGTTTTATTATTGTTGTTGTTTTACAATAAATGTGTATGACTTGTAAATTGATTTGAAATATGTGTTTGGCCGTTAGGTCAAGTATGATATTTAAAATGTAAGTTTTATAATGTGGTTGTGATTGATATGCATATAAATGATTTTATTCATGTTTTAGATTTGAATTATATTGGTGATATGGCCGAGAGGGCCAGGTTTGTTTATGACTAAAGCTACAGGCAAGTAGCTTAGAGATGATCTATTAAGAAGCCGCTTAGGTGAGTACACCACAAGTTGGGCAGTTATATAGGTGGATGTTATGTAATTGCCTACTTATGGGATTATCGAGGACAGTCATAAGTATCACGTCACTACTTGAGGCCAACGTCAGTGATGAGTCAGTTTTAAAAATTATTATACATTCTTTATTTTAAAAAGAATTTTTTTTATTAAATGAGCATTGTTTTCACTGTATTTGTTTTGAGAAACTTCTTTATGTAATTATTTATGGATTGTAAATATTGTATATTATTGTGTACCCTATATTATTTGTAAATGAATTATACTTTATTTGTGAAATAATTTAGAAATGTCTCGAAGACACAAATGTATGTAAATAATTATACAAGGAACAGGTACCTAAGTGGCCTTACAAGCTTGAGAGACATGTCTGGGGTTTTAGAACATGTCTCAAGCGTCTGTGGCGATTGTTACGTGTGAACCCCTAAGGCAGGGGAGTGACACTCATAATGTTGGAGGCATGACACTTATAATGTTAGAGATATGTCATATAACCAATTATGCCATAGAGTTCAGGCTATATGTAATTTATACATATTAATAGTTAATCGTGAATAATTAGTTATTTACGATTAACGTTATGACATATTTACCGTTTTGTGGTAGTTGCTGTAATTATATAAATTTACAAAACGAGATCCTAAGATGTATTATGTTTTAGAGACTCTATCTGCAAAGAGTTATAGATATGAGTACAGAGTCTCCGATTAAATACATATAAATATGTTCCCAGTTGAGGTAAAGTCATTGGAGATGACAATGTTGCATGACTGGTATGTTTGGATGTTGCCAATAATTAGTATTGGATGCTAATAGCTAGGTGATGAATCTCACGTCACAAGAGTATGAACATGGATAATACATTAGATAATGTGTTACTAAACGTGACCAAACGTGATGAATCACATGGGTGAATATCCACAGTTAATGATTTGTTACATAATCGTACTAGTGTATCACTAGCCCTTTCACCTAAGATATCATGGTTGTCTTATACACTGAGGCATATTATTCACTTGTGTATATTACACTAGGCTAGCCACGCTTGGTGAAAGAAGATTGGTGGCAATATGTTTTTATTGTATGAGGACATGTGATGATTAATGTGGAATATGCTGGCTTAGATATTTGAGTTTAAGATTCTAGGTAGGATTGTCATACGCGAAAATAAATCTTTGGCCAAATTACATGGTTTCTGAAAATAAGTTTTGCGGATACACAAATCCCGCATATTATTGAGTTTCTGATCCTATGATCGAGTTAAGGGTTTGACGACACCATGGCCTACACTCGATCGAGAGTCGACAGCAAAGGGACTGTACTACACTTAAGTGAGACTATTTGAGTTTATCCGAAAATATATTATTTGTGTTTTGAGGGTCATGATATGATCATTGGAAACTTCAGTTTAAATCAGTATTACCGAAATAATACGAAATGGTTTGTATTCTAGTTCACCATGAGCTCACGGTATCACACACATTAATCGGTAAGTTGACAATATATAAAATAAATATCATTAAGCCAGCTAATGATGTTTTGCATTAACGACAATTAAATTATCCTGATAAATTAATTAGAAGACAATTTTATTATTTAAAAGTAAAGAATAAATTTTCCAACAATAACACACTAGTACTTGTAAATTCGAGAAATGTTCCGGTAATTTATTAATACTGTAAATATGATTTATGGATATATGAGAGACTAATTGATACATCGTTTGATTTATATATCAATAAATAAATTAGTTTATTTATTAATATTTAGTAAATATTATTGCAAATCAAATAAATACTTGTCTGACAAATGACATATAATATGTTGCTAAGTGATAAAATTAACTGAATAATTGCTTGACAAATGGCAAAATTAAATGTTGTTAAGTGTCAAAATCTTCCTCATGCTTATCCATTATAATGCAAATCAAGGGTGTGAATTATAATACATAATATTTATGAATTATTTAATTAAATACTTGTTTGACAAATGACATCATGTAAAGTGACTAAGTGTCAAAATCTTGTTAATGTTTATCCATAATAATAGAAATCAATGGTAAGGATTTTGACACTTAAGTTTTTTTTATTTTATTAGTATTACTATTAATTATTACTTAATTGTTAAGTAATTTGTTAAAATAAAAAACTTTAATGAATGAATTAAATTTTATGGGTTTTGGAATCTACTAATGAAAAATTGCCTAGATTGCTTGCATTTATGTATTTTGATACATGTGTAAATGTAAATAAATAAAAATGAAACAAAAATTAAGAGAATGAAAAAAAAGAAAATTCGGCCGCTTTGAGAGAGAGGAAGAAAACAATTTCCTTCACATTTTCTAAACAAAATGAAAAGGAAAAAGAAGAAAGAAAAGAGAAAACAAATTTGTTTCTCTTGTAATTTCTTATTTCTTAATAGTTAGGAATATTTTTCTAACTGTAGAAAATTGTACAAGGCTTATTGAAGCATGTAATAGCTATATTACAATCTTAATCAAGTATCCTAACATATAAATCGAAAATATAGTTAACAAACTGGTGTGTGGATACATTTGGAGGCAATTGGAGATGGTTAGCCTTTCCGGATTTACAACATAGGGTATAATTTCTATACCCTTCTTGTTATTTTTGGTTAAAATTGTTAAAATATTTTAAAGCTTGCATAATTTTCAGTTATAATTATTTGAGAGTTTTTTGCAAAACTGTATGATAGTTGTTACTTCTAGCGAGTGGAAATAATTTCCCAATAGTGGTATCAAAATCACAAAACTAATATTTATGACAAGATTTGAAATTCCATTGGTTGGCATGTAATGTGATTGTATGTTCTATGTAACTTATATATGATTTATTATGTCGATAATAAATTGGAATGATACAAAAATATGTTTTTATGTCATTTTATGTATATATATATGTTAACATGTGTTATTAATGTTGATTAATAAATGTTAACATGTTTATGTGAATGTTGGATGTGTTTTGACACACATAATACATTCGAGTCACATGGAAAATGTTTAGGAAATGGCCTGAGACATGAATAAAGCCCAATGGGCTTTGGGTCAGCGAAAGAGTAATACAAAACCCAAGTTGAAGTCCAGCAAATGATGGAGAGAATCCAAGCTTAGCTCGAGCCTAAAGGGCCCTCACCGTATAATCGAAAGGACCTTGGGTACGGTAAAGGTCGAGACCTCCCAAGCTCAATAAAGGGTCTCGGACCTGAATATGAATTCTAAGATCTCTTTTGATTATGAGGGTTTAGGGTATAACATGGCAAAGGTCTTGGGCATACGATTAAATCAGAGACCATTTCAAGTAAATAAAAAGGTCTTAGGCAAAGACTTCTAGACCTCTCAACAATTATGTATCAACAAATAATTTAATTTCTTTTTGGATCATTTCATAATAAGGATCCATAGCCTAGTAGATTTATTCTATAAGAAGGGCTCAAGATCCCACAATTTTTGGAATATCGATGCTTATAAAATTAAGTTTTCATGATTCCCGAAATCTGAATACGTTTAGGATTATAATTTCCAAATTCTATAAGAATCTCAATAAGTTTAAGAGACTTAGCAAGAAGTGAAAATATAACAAGGTAGCCAAGGACAACCAGGTACGCACTTGCATATTAACTTAGCTCTGCATAAGTTGATGCTACCATTGTCTTTCTTCTCTTTTAAACTCCAAAAACTAAAACATCAGAGGATTTTATTAGGACCATTGACTTTACCCCTTTAGACATTGCTATGATTTCAAGAGGAATTACATCTAAGTGGGCAAAGAAGATTATTGCTAGTACACTGAGTCCTTAAGAGGGATTTTTGTTGCATTAACATTTGGCGCCAAATGTGAAAAATTGAACAAGAAGCCAAAAACAATACCAATCAGAAGAAAAGCCATGGCAATGACGTGAACTTATGCAACCAGAAACAGGACGACGTTAAGAGGTAATCCCGATGAAAATCCTCTCAAGGCGATAACGGCAACAAACCAGGATGATGATAATCAACAATCACCCTTTGATGGAGTAAATTGTAACTCAAAAGCTTCATCCTTACATTAAAATAGCTTCAACTTAAGAGACGCAAAAACCACTTAGTGGGCACAAAGGTTGGCTGACAGCGAAAGACAACATGTAGAAAAAGATTAACAAATTTAGACGTTAGCAGAAGAAGTTATGAATATGAAAAGAATGCTTCAAGACGGTTCTTTCTGGCTAAGGATGCCTACACCAACAGAGGCCGTGGAAAATAGCATTCCGAACATCATATGCACAAAAGATCATGAAGCAAATCTCAGTAAAATACCACTAAAAAGATGTATACTGCCACAGAAAAAGAAAAGAGAAAGGTCTCCGACTATCCTCTAGAAAAGCATATAAATGACGATGCTAATTTTAGGTTTATTGATGAACCTAGCCTCGAATCCTAGTACTGCATGAACGGCTCGACAACAATCAATAAGCGGAGGCTAGAGAGTAGTTCGAGCTTATAAGACCTGAGGACATTCTTTAATCGAAAATGTCAAAAAGAGAAAAAAAGACTCTGAATGAAGCCCATCTCGAGGAAGAGAACATATGGAACGTGATGAAAAGGTTGATAACTTGGAAGCTTACATCAGGAGGTTGGTTGAAGAGTTTGAGGAAGAGAAGAGACGAGACCAAAAGAGGAATGATGAATAGTATCTCATTTGGAGTTGCGTTTAAAATTCCCTTTCTCCTAGAAGATCATAAGCTTTGTTCTTCCTAGAAAGTTCAAGATGCCTTAGATAATTCCTTTCACAGGAAAAATTGTTCCATCATTGCATATGGATTTCTTTAGAGAGATTATGTTAATACAAGGGCTGAGCAATTCTCAAATGTGTGGCTTATTCCCATTAACATTAAAAGTGGTTCACAAGTCTAACCCTTAACAGCATCCAAAGCTTTAAACAATTGAATAAGGTGTTCATCAACGAATTCAAAAGGGCAATTACTAGCTTTAAAATCTCGAGTTCATTCCTAATAATGAAAGAATGAGAGGGAGAAAGCCTTAAGAACTTTGTCAAAATGTATCATAACGAGGTGATGGAGTTGGGAGTTTATAATTGCTCCCTGGCGTTGAAAGGTCTTAGGAGAGGTCTCAAGTGGATCGAGGATGGTACACAATACGAAAATCATCTATCACTACCTACAAAGCAGCCTAGAGGAAATTGTTAGATGAAATTGAAATTGAGGACCAAGTTGTCCTCAAGTTAAAGAAGAAAATGGTGCTGGGACCGACATCACGCAACGAGATGTAAACTCAAAGTTAGACATTAAGAAAAGATGAGATAACAAGAGGAATTTTTGATACTCTAATAGAAAATAAGGCCGAATATTGTAGCATATTCAGACGAGGAATATGAGGGATGACCTTCCCCCAAGAGAACAACATTCATCAAGAAAAGATGATATGAGAAGGGTAGCCCAAGTCCAAAAAAGAAAGGATTTTCACCTCTTTAAACATGTCTCTCTCACAAATCCTTCATGAAATCAAAAGACAAGGAACTTTATTGATGCAACCTCGCCCCATAAAAGACGAACCGAGCAAAAATGTGAAGAATAAATTTTGCAAGTTTCACCAAAGCCCTAGACAACTTACAGATGAGTGCTTCAACCTTAAGAGTTAAATCGAGGCTCTCGTCAGAAATAATTATTTAGCCAATTTTGTGGTAAATAATGGGGAAGGGCTCGGTAATCTGGATCAAAGGGCTGGACATGAGAAGACATATGAACATCAGGCAATGGTGATCTCTTGTGAAACTACATTAGCAAGAAACTCAAACAAGGTGAGAAAGAGCTATTCAAAGTATTCTCTGCCTACTCTCACTTCAGATGCTTGCATCATGAATGTAAGAGCCGAGAAGAAGTAAAATGTCGCCTTGACACTAATCATGTATACGGAAGAAGATAAAGTGAGGGTACACTACCCACATGATGACGCTATGGTCATAACCTTAGTAGTATGAGCTATTCATGAGAAGTTTGGCTAATATCATCTTCAAAGAAATCTCAGATTCCTTGGGAATAAAAGACCTAATATTGAGACCAGCCGAAATAGTTATACATGGTTTTGGTGAATCATGCATTTACCTATTGAGCATAGTACAGCTACCTATCACAATGAGAGAAAATCTTTATCAAAAGACTATAATGGATGAGTTTTAGGTAGTCGATCTTAAGATGCCTTACAACATGATTCTTAGAAGACCTTTTCTTAGGACTACAAAGGCAGTGGAAAGCATCCATTACTTAAAGCTAAAATTCAGGGTAGGAGAAGGTATTGACATCATCAATAAAAGCCAAAAGGAACCCCAATCATGCCTCGCCTCTTCATTAAAAGGCACATAGTACTTGTCAAAGCATCCTTTGGGGAAAATCCTAGAAACCAATGATGAGAACTTGGAGCATGCGCGAAAATGGAAAGTTTTAGCAAGGAAGCCAATCAGGGTAACACAACACCAGCGATAAAGCTAGTGGAAGAATTAGAATTTAATATCCTGAACAAGGAAGCTCTATGAAAAACAGTCAAAATTGACTCTCATCTCCCCATGAGTAGAAAGCAGTACTGAAGGACATTTTGAGATGGCATATGGATGTGTTCACGTGGACATATAAAGACATGTCTGGAATTGATCCTCGGGTAATCTCCCATCGGCTTGCAATCGACTTAAAATATAAACCCATGAAATAGAAGAGGTTACTATTTAATATCGAACATAAAGAAGAGGTGCACATCGAAGTAAAAAAATTGATGAAAGCACAATTCGTAAAGGAAGTGCACTATTTCAAATGGGTGTCGAACGTAGTTCTAGTGAAAAAAGCAAATTGAAAATAGAGAATGTGCGTGAATTTCACGAATTTAAACAAAGTCTGTCTAAATGACAGCCTTTTGCTCCCTAAAATTGACCAACTAGTAGACTCGATAGCTAGACATGAGTTATTAAGCTTCATTGACGCGTTCTCAGGGTATAATCATATTAGAATGGACGAGCTGAATCAATAAAAATTACATTTATAACTAACCAAGGGTTGTATTGCTATAGAGTAATGCCCTTTTGAACTAAAGAACACGGGGGCTATGTTCTAAAGACTGGTTAATTGGGTTTTCAGACTCTTGATTGGGACAATCATGGAGATCTACATCGATGATATGATTAACAAATCATTAAGGGCCCGAGATCATCTAAGACATCTGGAAGAACCCTTCTCCTATCTAAAAAAGTATAACATAAAGCTAAATCTTGAGAAGTGCGCATTTGAAGTCTAGGCCGGGAAGTTCCTGGGATACATGTTCAGTGAGCGTAGTAACGAGGCCAATTCGCAAAAGATCAAGGCAATATTGGTTCTTAAATCTTCTACCATGTTCAAGGAATTACAAAGCCTAATGGGGCGATTGACTACATTAAGCAGGTTCTTATCCAAGGTAACAAACAGGTGTTTTCCTTTCTTTTTTTTCAAATTATGAAGGAAGAAAAGAAAATGAAGTGGATTGAAGAATGTGAAGACAGCTTCCAGGAACTAAAGTAGTACCTCACATCGCCACCACACCTGACAAGCCTTGAAATCGGAGATGTGCTTTACCTTTACCTTGCGGTGAGCGACCATTCTACAAACTTAGTCTTGGTGAAGGAAAATTCAGAGAAAGTTTATCACCCCATCTATTACATTAGCAAAGCACTATTGGATGCCGAGACAAGATATTCTCTACTTGAAATGCTGGCCTTGTCATTGGTAGTAGCAGCAAGGAAATTACGACCATATTTCCAGGCTCTTCAGGTGGTGGTTTTGATAAACCAGTCCCCGAGGCAAATTCTCCATCGACCCGATTGATCTAGTCAATTGATAAGTAGTTGATTGAGCTTAGTGAATACGACATTCGCTACAAACCAACAAAAGCAATAAAAGGGTAAGCTTTGATAGACTTTGTGGCAGAAATGTCAATATCTAAACACTTCCTCGTCCATCAAATCACGGAAGACCCCTTAAGTTAGTTACAAGGGAATCCATTTATGCCAAACAAAGCCAAATCAGTTTGGAATCTCTTCATCGACTAAACTTTAAATGAACAAAGAAGAGGAGTTTGAGTTCTCCTAGAAAGCCCAAAAGGAATTGAGGTAACGTATTCATTGAAGTTTAACTTTAAGGTCACAAATAATGAGGCAGAATATGAGGCTTTGATCGTGTGGACCATTCTAGCTTAGGCTTTACGGATCACAAGCCTAGACATTTACTGTGATTCCCAACTAATAGCCAGTTAGATTGACGGGTAATTCCATGCTTATTTAGAAAAAAAAAAACTCATGGGCACTTTGAAGATAGTTACGATAAGGAAAATTTCGAGATTAAAAAACTCAAGAGCTGACATTTTGGCAAAACTAGCCCCCACCTTCGAAGGAAATGCTCTATCATTGGTTCTAATTTAAGTCATACAACAAAAGAGTACCGAAATAAGCAACAACCAATTTATTGTAGCCAAACTCGACTCTTGCCATTCCTAGATGGAAGAAAAAAAGTCTTATATCCAAGAAAGAAAATTCCATTACAATAGGGATGAGGCAAGAAAGATTAAAAACAAGTCAGCAAGGTACACCGTTATAGACGAAGAATTATGTAAATAGGGTTTTAGTATTTTGTATTTGAGATGCCTTTGACCTAAAAGGTGGCACGGTTTCTAAATGAAATCCATCATAGAGTGTGCGGTGGATACGAGCGAACCCTTCCATGGCACACAAAGTCTTAAGGTAAGGGTATTACAGGCCAACTCTCTCACAAGACGCAACTCAAGTTGTGAAAGCTTATCACGAGTGTCAAGTACATGACAATGTACTAAGGCAGCCCTCTAATAAACTAACATTCTTAACAAGCCTTTGACCATTTTTCCAATGGGGATTTGATCTTATCGACCCCATGCACCCTGCTTGAGCTAACACAAAGTATGCAACAGTGGCCATTGATTACTTCACCAAATGGGTGGAAGTCGAACCACTAGCCAACATCACTAAAAAAAAAAGGTCACGACATTTGTGAAACCCTATTCTTCGAACATAGGGGTAAAATAATTATTTAATGATATTCATTATAACACGTACATGATTCAAAAATTTAATTGACACATTATCGAGGTTTAGGAGAACTTAAGTTGGCTTAATGAAATAATTAATATAAACTTGGTTATATTTTTCAAAAAACTGAAAAAGGGACCAAACTGCAAAGTTTTAGGGACTAAATCACAAGATTTTTAAACAGTAAAAAACGAGTTACTATAACAAACACTATAGCAAGTACAGTAGCAAAAATTGAAAACGGTTGACCAAATTGGGAAATCGGTCGACTAGTAGAATGGTAATATAATATAATCCATATATCGAATAAGCCCTCAGTACAAGAGCAGAATGGTTCCTGAATAACTACATTTTACTTTTTCTTTGAGGTAATACTATCCAAATAAGTCTTTAGCCAAATTACAAGACAAACGAGATTAAAGTGGTTCTCAAGTAATTATGTCGTATCTTCACATTGAGGTAATATTATCTATAGCTCGAATAAGCCTAAGTTCAGCTTTAGGTCGTATAAGGGTAAAATGATTCTCAAGCAACTACGTTCAATTTTCATCTTGGGATAATATATTCAAAACTTAAATAAGTCCTAAAGATGATATCATAATGTAAAAGAGTCGAGTGGTTCCCAGATAATTGCGAGGAATAAATTCAAGGTTAATAATATTCAAGACCCATAAAAGCCTTAAGTTTATAGCGTATTATAGGTTAATATAATTCTTGCTTGAAGATGTCTTTTTCAAGGAGAGAAGGTCTGAAGACTGATTTGTAATGGCAGAAGTTCTACATTTTCATCCCAGCTTAGTTCAACTCAGGTCAGGTATTTCATAATGTTCATTGACATTGGTTAAGTTTTGTAAGTATGCAAAAAACATCAAGTATGAAAAATAAATAGAAAGCAAAGTAGCAAAGAGATCTACACAAGTCAAAAGCATAAAATTTATAAATTCACACACCAAGTTCATTACATTTTTCAAATAAAAAAATAAAAAGAAAAAGAAAAGTCAAGAGTTCAGTTGTATTAGCTGGCTGGAGCGTTGGGCGGATCGAAAGGAGCGTCAGCTTAGTTAGTAAGATGAGTAGGAGAAGCGATCTTGAAGTTTTCATAGGGAGGGTGCCCTTAGAGCGGATGTTATCTAAGGAGTCTTCACCAGAGTGTGAAGGCACACGTCCCAAGGCCTCATACAACCACGACAGATCCAAGTCTGGATACGACCTTAGAATGTCTCGCAGGTCAGGTCAATCATTTCATTAACCCTACTTGCAATGGTGGCCTCAACCACCCCTTCAGCTTCTTCAAGCTTGGTGGCCAGGAACACAGACTTCTTCTTCTTCTCATCCTTCAAATTTTTTTCTAGTCCCTGACACCTTTCCTCGAAGCCCTTGACAATCTGCCCAGGATTCATTCAAGTTAAGCTTGAGGTTACTTATCATTCTGCTAGACTCCGCTTGGGAAGACTCAGTAGTGGCTACTCTGACCTAAAGCTCCTTCAATTCACGGTGAACTCAAGGGGTCACACACATTAACTAGTAAGTTGGCGAAAGATAAAATAAATATCATTAAGCCAGTTAATGATGTTTCGTATTAACGAAAATTAAATTACTTCGATAAATTAATCAAAAGACAATTTTATTCTTTAAAAGTAAATAATATCTTAACAATAATGCACTAGCACTCATTAGTTCGAAAAATATTCCAATAATTTACTAATACTATAAATATGATTTACGGATATATGAGAGACTGATTGATATTTTTTTAATTTATATATATTAATAAGTAAATTAGTTTATTTATTAATATTTAATAAATATTTTTGTAAATCAAATAAATATTTGTTTGACAAGTGGCATCATAAGATGTTGCCAAATGATAAAATCAAATGAATCATTACTTGACAAATGACAAAATCAAATATTGTCAAGTGTCAAAATCTTCCTCATGCTTATCCATTACAATATAAATTAAGGTTGTGAATTATAATGCTTAATATTTATGAATTAAGTATTTTTAAAATATTTAATTAAATACTTGTTTGATAAACAACATCATGTAAAGTGGTTAAGTGTCAAAATCTTGTTAATGTTTTTTTCATAATAATGTAAATCAAGGGTAAGGATTTTGACACCTAAGTTTTTGATTTTATTATTAATATTTATTATTATTTAATTATTAAGCAATTTGATAAAATAAAAAATTTTAATGACTGAATCAAATTTCCTAGATTTTGCAATCCACCAATGAAAAATTGTCAAGCTTGCTTGCATTTATGTGTTTTGATACATGTGTAAGTATAAATAAAAAAAAATGAAACAAAAATTAAGAGAATCAAAAAGAAGAAAATTCGGCCACTTTGAGAGAGAGGAAGAAAAAAATTTCCTTGACATTTTCTAAGCAAAATAAAAAGGAAAAAGAAGAAAGTAAAGGGAAAAAAAATTGTTTTCTCTTGCAATATCTTATTTCTTAATAGTTAGAAATATTTTTCTAGTTGTAGAAAATTTTTCAAGACTTGTTGAAGCTTGTAATAGCTGTATTACAATCTTAATCAAGTCTCCTAACATATAAACCAGAAATATCATCAACAAACTGGCATGTGAATATGCTTGGAGGCAACTCGAGACAGTTAGCTTTTCTGGATTTACAATGTGGGGATAATTTCTATATCATTCTTGTTATTTTCGTTTAAATTTGTTAAAAAAATTTAAAGTTTGCATAATTTTTAGTTACAATTCTCTGGAAGTTTTTTTGCATAATTGTATGACAGTCGTTACTTCCGGCAAGTAGAAATCGTTTCCCAACACATAAATTCCCATTACTTTTTTCTAAAGAGCATTTGTCTTATTCTCCTTTTCAACATGGTGGTTTACACTTTGATCAATCCATTGCCTGATTGCAACAACAATCTTTCTATGTAACTGAGCCCATTGTTTATTAGCTAACCTAGCTGGTTATACTTTATCATCTTTAATTGGTTCGTGCAAGTCTTTGTAATAGAGTAAATATTTCATTCTAGACTTTCAGATTGAATAATTCAATTTAATCATATAAGCTGAAGTCTCTTCTATCTTAATCCACAAAAGAATTACATAAGTATAATAATATGGGTAAACAGAACAGGAAAGGCAAACGTGCTCTGTTTTTGGACCCAACGGAAGTGCGACTCAAGAAATGGAGTTCCGGGCGCACAACCGCTGCTGGGGAGCCTAGATAAACATTAAAATCTGCGGAATAGACTCCTGAAC
>JAXCLQ010069142.1:0-14505 GCA_035584115.1 Cedrela odorata
AACGTGTTACTGAATGTGATTAAACCTGATAAATCACATGAATGATTATCCACGGTCAATAATACGTCACACAACCGTACTAGTGTACCATTAGTCATTTGACCTAAGGTATCACGGCTGCCATCTGTATTAAGGTACATTGTTTACTTGTGTATATCGCACCTGGCTAGCCACGCTTAGTGAAAGAAGTTTGTTGGCAATGTGTTCTTGATGTTTGAGGACATGTGATAACCAAGATGGAATCTGCTGGCTAAAATATTTGAGCTTAAGATCCTAGGTGGAGATGTCATACATGGGAAATGATTATACGCAACCTCTAGCAAAATGTCATGACCCCTAGACACAAATGAATCCATATAGTCGTACATGCATATAGTAAAATCCCTCTACTGTCGATTCCTGATTGAGTGCAGGTTATAGAATAGTCAAATCCCTAACTCAATCATAGAATTAAGGTCTCAAATCATATATAAGATTCATGTATCTAAAAATTCTTTTTCAAAAATACGTATCCGCTCATGTCCAACTCACGGTAGACCCAAGCGGTCACACACATATTAGTTACTTGATGATGATGATTATTGCCATATACGATATTCATTAAGTTAGTTAATGATATTGTTACGACACTTGATCGAATGACAATTTAATTCTTTATTGTAAAGAATTAATTTCCTAGCTAAGATGTGCTAGTACATGTATGCATGGAAAATATTTCGGTAATAATTCGAGTTACGTAAATATGATTTACAGACATTTGGAAATAAAGAAAAGATATTTTGTTGTAAGGATATTAGTAAAGAAATGATTTATTTATTAATGATTAAATAATTGTTATTTGATCAAATTGATCCTTGTTTGACAAAATGCACCGTGTAATATTGCCGAGTGTCAAATTCTTGATTAAATCTTAACCATTCATTTTGAATCAATGGCTAAGATTAATTATTTAATTATTATTAAAGAAATTCAAGAAAGAGAAAATATCTTTTACATTTAATGTTTGAATATCAAACATTATAAATGATGATTACATTTTAATTTATATATGATATAATATTAAAAAGGGTAATCATTATATTTTTTATTTTATACTAGATAAAATAAAATATATTTATCTCTCTCTCTCCATCTAACATTAAATATAAATGTATACAATATATATTAATGAGATTAATATTATAATATGCTAGATATTTATGTTGCATTAATTGGATTAATAAAAATAGATTGGATTTTGGAATCCATCCATGAGCTTATGTCACTTGGAATCCACTAACTTTGTTTTGAACAATGTGTGTGGATGAAATAAAAGCAACGTAGGTTTATTTTCATAGGTGTGATTTCAATTGGGAATTGAAAATTGCAACAATGCTTCTTCTCTCCCCTCTTTGCTGAGAAGCCATTGTTGAATGGTGAAGAAATTTGTTTTGAACAAAATTATTGAGAGAGAAAGAAAAGAATAGAGAGAGAAAGGAAGAAAAGGAAATAGATGAAAATGGTTTTAAACCATAGGTTTCCTTCTCTTCCAAAAGAATTAAAAGTTTTCTAAATATAGAAAACTTGTTCTAAGTTTTCAAACACAAATCTAGGTAACTGGAACCCATTGCTATCAACCCGGGTATGTGACATGCCCTCAAGCTAACGAGTAGCTTGTTTCAGATATCAACATTTAAGGTATGTGTACTTTACATGTGTTGATACTTTGTTTAAATTGTTAAAAATTTAAAATGTGTATACATCCATGTCTATAGTCCTCGAGAAGCCTTTCCACACTGTCCGTATGACGAACTGTGGCTCCCCTTTCTTTGTTCCCGGCGGTCGTGTGTCTAGGAAGCAATCCAACGTGTCGTTCCTCCGCCTTGTTGGTTTTCTACTTCCTCTTCAGCAGAATGGTTTCCAGATGTGTACATCTTATTTATCTCAGGATAATATTATCTATAGCTTAAATAAGCTTTGAACTTGGTCTTGAGATGTATAAGAGCGAAATATTTTCTAGATGATTACGTTCTACTTCCTCCTTGAGGTAATATCATCCATTCATCTTGAATAAATCTTGAGCTAAATTTCAGAACGTATAAGAGTAAGTGGTTCTTAGGTGATTATATTTCACTTTCATCTCTAGGTAATATTATCCAGAGCCTGAATAAGCCCTGAAATTGATCTTAAAACACACCAAGGTTTAATGGTTCCCAAATGACTACATTGAATAACTTCAAGTTAGAATAATAATATCTAAGACCTATATAAGCTTTGAGCTTAGGACGTGTCAGGGTCAATATTGTTCCTACTTGAAGATGTTTTTTCCTAAAGAAGGAAGTTTAGAAGACTGACTTGTAGGGGCTTAAGTTTTACGTTCTTAGCTCATCTCAATTCTAAGTTCAGGTCAGATTCGTCAGAACATTAATTAACTTTGATTAAGCTTTTATAAGTTATGCAAGAATCCCAAGTATGAAAAATAGTTGATAAGAAAATAAGCAAAGAAATCTACACGAAGCTAGACATAATTACAACCAACATAGTCAAAATTAGAATTTTTCGTAAAATAACAAGTCCCTAGTAGATTTTAGAAGTAGCTGCCTTGTGTTACATATTAGGTTGCCAAAAATACTGAGCAGCGTACAAAAAATCTAAAATGAAATAGTGTTCCCTACATCGGTTGTTAGTTCTGTAAAATTCTATGAAATCTAGACACATACAAAAACAATATATCCAAAAATCAGATCATTCCATGTATGAATGAATTCCTAGTAAAGGTTGGAAGTTGGTTGCTCTGTTTGGCCCTGCACACTATCCCGTGTTTGCGCAGTGGGTAGTAAATTGAATATAATGAACATTAGGAACCAAAATTAGGATCCGTAAAGGGCTACGGAAATTAGACATGACAAGTATTGACATAATTAAAATTAGATTTTTTAGTCAAAAAATGAATTATCAGAAAATTCAGAAAACTCTCTGCTCTATTGCAAAATTGGGATAGAATAGTGTCTATTCATTTAATTATAAATTAAGCTATAGAAGTCTAAATGAATCATCGTAAAAAACTACATAAACTAGACTTATAAAGGATAATATATTAAAAATTTAGCTTAAGATTTATTGCCGATTGATCTCAGCAAAATTTTAAAGTTGCCCTTGTGCAGTGAAGAGTTACCTAAAGATATCAGAAAATGACTTTTGATCATTTGACATGAGTAACTTCATTCCAAGCTCTATGGTAATCTAAAACGCCTTGATTTTTTATTGGGGTGTAGTGTTCATACATGATATAATTGTTTAATTATGAGTTAAGTATTTCATATTGAGATTCTTAACGAAGGTCATATAATGTAGATCATTGGTCGTAGCACCCATCAACTATGCCGTGATTTAAATTGGCTAGGCCCTAGCTGATTAGTGGATCTTTATGTATTTTTAACCTTTTACACTATATAATAAAAATTATTATTTTATGCACTAAGAAATGAATTTATTATTACTAATTTAGAATAAATATGAATGAATATTCGATGGATTTATGAATTTATGGTGATTTGGATATAATTTGAGTATGTTGACATTCAATGAGATTTTATATGAATTTCTTTTGGACTTATGACGTAAGGTTCAGATGTTGGAAACAATATTGATATATATTCAAGGATTTTTCAAGACTGGTTTGAACTAGGATTTGTAGAAGATGACGTATCTGTTTTAAATGATAATGAATTTGTTTTAAAACATAATTTTGAATCTTAAAATTTTTCTAAAATTACCTTTAGAACAGAGATTGCCCTACAGGACCAGAGGTTTGCCTTCAGGCCAAAGATTGCCCTACGAGACTAGAGGTTTGCCTTCGGGCTAGAGGTTGCCCTACAGGGCCAGAAGTCGTGTTATAGCTGACTGTGACACATCACGGACCAAAATACTAGAATCACAGAATTTTCTAAATTATAACCATTTTTTCGAAATTGGTTTTAGCACATCAAAACAGTTTTAGATATAGCATTAAATTTAGTTTTTACTACTGTAATTTGAAATTATTTTAATGTAACACCCCCTTCCATACATCATTCCAAACACAAAGTCATTCTTAATATTTACGTATCATGCTATACCATTATTACATAAGTCCTAAATAGTTATAATTGTTAAAAATCCTTATACACACAAAATTAAACATATTATAATTTTTCATCATCCAACTACACTATAAAATTACGTGTACTCAAAAATTTCCTCTACGCCTAACTATCTGTTTTCGCCTCCTCTTTGCCTTCTATATGTTATCTTCTGGAAAATAAAATTTTTATAATAAAAAGTAAGATACAATCTCAGTAAGTAAATCATGCAAGTTTTTTTTATAATGTTAATGTGATATAGAATATATTTCTTTTCTTTTCAAGCAATAATATTTGCACAAACGGATTAATAAATTTTTTAACTATCAATTAACACAGGAATTCGTTCATATTTCAAACATTTTCAAAATGGCTTAGTCAGTTAATGTCATTTACACTCATGGTGACTCGGATCCAGAACGTGATCAAATATTCCCCTTAAAGCGGACATTCTTTACATTTCGAACATAATAGAAATGTGCATATCACGTTAAATAAAATTCTGAATAGCTCGCAAGTTCTGCTTTTGATATGAGACCCGGCAAATTCGAAATAAACATTAACTAACGACTAGAGCCATAAAATCATTTTTATTTATAAACATTCACACATCGACATCATTTTCAATAATTATTTCATGAATTTAATATCAGCATATAAAACATTCAAAATCCTTAATTTTCATATTATTTTCAAACACATGCTCAAATATCATATAATTTCAAAAGCAGTAAAAATATATTGTACGATTTACTTACTACAAGGGGAGGTTAACACTTCCACTAACAATCTTCCCGCCTAACTTAGTCATTCTCCTAGATTCTCGAAGCCTACTACCACAAATATATAAATCATGTCTTCTACTATTCAATTAATTAACTTAAAAGTTTCAAATGCAATATTCATGGAGTTTGTGTCTAAAATTCCTTAGTTTAACACATATAACTTTGCGAGGTAAATTATCTAAGGTCATTTATCTGTTTTTAACAATGAATTCTTATGGCTAACTTATTTTAATTCACATTTTTGACTACCCTAAATTTACACATTTTCGCCTAAGTAAATAAATACGATTTTGATCTAAATATTGTAAGCAAAAATACGATTAATACCGGAGTTACTATAGCAAAAAGAATGTTTATGCCAGAGTACTGTAGTTAAAGTACTGTTTATATCGAATTACTGTAATATAGTTACTGTTCAAATTAAAGTACTGTGCAAACAGTATTGTACAAATAGTTAATGTTCAGATTAAAAATACTGTGCAAATAGTTACTGTTTATATTAAAAGTACTGTAGTTAATTCATATTTACTGTAGCGTATTCAAAATAACTATTCATCCAAGAGAAAAATATTCAAATTTCTTCTAATTAATACTTAAATCAATGTCAAATCAACTAAATACTACTTCTACTTCAATTCAATGCAATCTTACATTTTCTACACAAAGTTAAGCTTAAATTTCTTAGATGAATAGCAACTCTAATTGCAATTTATGTTTAAAATTAAAAATTTAAGCTTTTAACGTGTTAAATAGTTTATCGGTAATTAAAATTTGAAAAAATTCACTTGAATTCTAAGTAATTTAATCAAAATTTGAGAGAGAGTGAGGGAGAAAAGAGCTTTGGTGGTTATTGGAATTGAAGAAAATAGACACTGGAGTAAATACGGAGAAGAAAGCCAAATTGTTTTATTTTCGTTTGTTAAATTATAATTAAAACTTTATTTTTTAAAATTTTAAAAATAGCCTAAAACTTTGAAAAACTTTCTTTTTAGTCCCAATTAAAAGTTTAAAATTAGTCCAAGCACTATTTCCTTTACCTAAATCCACATATAACCTAACTTTATGAAATTAATTTTGAACCTAAATAAATTTTTAGAATTCACCTAAAAATTTTAAATTACATGAAATTCTAATTTAAACGAATAACATCAAATTATTCTATTAAAATTTCTAAATATTATGAATGCTACAATTATTAATTTTTAAATTTGCAGGCGTTACAATTCTCTCCTCTTTACAAAAATTTCATCATTGAAATTTCATAAGTGTCATATTCATCATGTATAACTTAACTAGTACCCCTTATATTTATATAATATGATCATCTTATGAAATCACTACAATGCAAATAATTGAACTGACGTACTTGATTAAACTTGTTGCAATTACCACTACTATTCAAAATGTATGTAACTTAGTCAAATTAATGCATAATTAATGAGTCTATTCTTATAATATGCATTCATTAGTGGTAGTAGCAAATATTATTTTTAATAACTCATACTTTAACTGAGCAACTCCATTAACAAGTTTCAAAAATCATATAATATTAAAACATATATCTTATTGATTGTAGTCCAATCATTATATTTAAGCTTAAAATCTACATAATCTTAATGCTTAAACTTTATTGTCATCATCCCTTTTTTAAAAATATAACATTATCATCCATTATTTTATGATACAACAAAACTTATAATTAACTTCTACAAAATTCTATGTATTACAGATTAACTAAGGTCAATATAACATACAACATGAACATTGTATATATATCTAAGATAAAAATCTAAGATATCAGAGATATTATCTTTATAATATAAGTCAACTTTATTCTAATCACTATGATCTCTTAATATTCAATCATTGTCCCATCACAATGTCAAAACATATTTACTAATATATTCAGTAATATATTTTAAGTAAAAATATGCTAATGTCAGAATTACTGTAGCAAAAGACTGTTTATGCTAGAGTACTGTAGCTAAAGTACTGTTCATATCGGATTATTATAGCACAATTACTGTTTAGATTAAAGATATTGTGCAAATAGTTACTGTTCAGATTAAAAACACCGTAGCTAATTCAAATTACTGTAGCATATTCAAAATTATCGTTCACTTGAGAGAAAAATACACAAATTTCTTCCGATCAATATTTAAATAAATGTCAAATCAACTAAATACTATATTTTGTACTTGAATTCAACACAATCTAATATTTCATACTCAAAATTAAGCTTAAATTTCTTGGATGAATATTAACTCTAATTGCAATTCATGCTTAAAATAAAAAATTCAAGCTTTTTACATGTTAAATAGCTTACCGGTAACTGAAATTGGAAAGAAATTGGCTTGAATTCTAAGTAATTTAACCAAAATTTGAGAGAGAGTGAGGGAGAAAATGGCTTCAGTGGTTATTGAAAATGATAAGAATAGACACTAGAGTGAATACGAGGGAGCAGACCAAATTGTTTTATTGTGGTTTGTTAATTTTTAATTAAACCTGTATTTTTAAAAAAATTCTAAAAATAGCCTAAAACTTTATAAAAAAAAACTTTTATTTTAGTCCCAATTAAAAGTCTAAAATTAATCAAAACACTATTTTTTTTACCCAAATCCACCTATAACCTAACTTTATGAAATTAATTTTAGAACTATATAAATTTTTAAAATTTACCTGAAAATTCTAAATTATATGAAATTTTAATTTAAACAAATAACATCAAATTATTCGATTAAAGTTTCTAAATATTGTGGATACTACAGTTACAAATTTTCAAAATTGCGGATGTTACATTTAATATAGCATATCATTAGTATGATTTTAATTTGTTTACAGCACCAATTTAGATTTTTTTGATATATATATATATATATTTCTTTTAAATATATTATTCACTTATTAGGTCACTTTAGACTCACCCTCACTCTTACCAATTTTACAAGGTGGAAAAGTACTTAAAGAGAGAGAGAGACGTTACAGTATAGTAGAGACATCAGCGGAGGAAAGAATATATACTGTAATCATTAAGGCATGTGGGTCAAGCATGCACAGAGGGTCATGTACAATGTAGTCAGCAGTGTCTATTAGAGTCGAGTCTAGATTACGATATGTATAATAATGTATCAAAAGTTGTATCATATTGATGAATTACATTTACGTTTCATGATAGTGCATATTGTCCTTGTATCAAACATGCATGATTTATTATGATATAATAAATTATAAGAGTTATACATGCATTCAGATAGCCAGAGAAAGAGAGAGAGAGAGGCTTATAGTGATAGTGGGTTCTATGATCTGTCGGTAACATTTCTGGATTTGGGGATGTTACAACATGCAGGTGGAAATCAAAAGCATAAATGAAGAGAAAAGGTTAGAAGATGCACACCTGAATTTGCGTATGAAGAAAAGTTATAAATAAGATAAAACGAAGGTATGGTATCAATTGAAAAATATTACCTAATTCAAAGAATGTTACTTGTCGATACTTTGGGTTGCCTCCTAATAGTGCTAAGTTTGATGTCTTCAGCCAGATATAGTAAAGAAGATTAGGAGGTGATAGATGGAACTTGTAAATGTTTCAGATCCTGATCCTCTTTGTTGAATGACTCGAAATAATGCTTCAACCTTTGGCCATTTACTTTAAACTTTGTTCCATTCTCCGAATTTTGTACAGTAACTACATTATGATAGGTAAACATTAACAACAATAAAAAGACTAGACCATCTTGAACTAAGCTTGCCTAGAAAAAGTTTGAGATGTGAGTTAAATAGAAGAACTTTTTGTCCAATCTTAAATGTCTTCCTAAGGATCATTTTATCATGATATACTTTTATTTTCTCCTTATAAATTCATACGCTTTCGTAGGCATGATTCCTGAGCTCATCTAACTCATTCAATTGCAATTTTTGTTGATCACCAGCTTGTTTAATCTCGAAGTTATATTTTTTAATTGCCCAATATGCCCTGTGTTCATGTTCAATAGGCAAATGACAAGATTTACCATAGACTAACCAAAAAAGAGACATTCCAATAAGGGTCTTGTAAGCTGTGCGATAAGCCCATAAAGCATCAATGAGGCACAATGTTCCATTTTTTCTAGTAGGATTCACAGTATTTTCTAAGATATGCTTCACTTCCCTATTAAAAATCTCAATTTGGTCAATTGTTTGCGGATAATAGGGAGTTGAAATTCGATAGGTAATTCCATACTTCTTTAGTAATGCTTCAAATTACTTGTTACAAAAATGGGTTGCCTTTATCGCTAATGATTGTTAGGTGTTCTAAATCTTGCAAATATGTTATCCTTCAAAAAATTAAGAACAACTTTAGAATCATTAGTATGGGTTTAAGCTTCCACCCATTTTGAAACATAATCAATAGCTAGGAGTATATAAAGATAGCCATGAGAAGAGGAAATGGACCCATAAAATCAATTTTCTATATAACAAAAATTTCAACAAGTATAGGTTCAAAGGCATTTGATTCCTCGAACAAAGATTACCCATTCTTTGACACCTATCACAAGTTTTACAAAATGCATATACATCTTTTAATAGATATGGCCAATAGAAACCACATTGTAAAATTTTCAAAGTAGTCTTTTTAACACCAAATTAACCACCACATACATGTGAATGACAAAAACATATTATAAAATTATGTTCAGATTCAAGAACACACCTTCTTATCATTTGATCTAGGCAATATTTCCATAAGTAAGGGTTACCCTAAATATTTGGAAGTCTTCACAAGTTTGTCTTTTTGTGCTATTGTAAAGTTATTTAGGATCTTCTTAGTGACTAAGAAATTGATGATGTCAGCATACTAAGGATCTTTTGCTTTTAGCGCATACAATTGTTCATTAGGAAAGCTTTCACTAATAGGGAGAATATCTTCTTTGACATTAGAATCATGTACAAGTCGACTCAAGTTATCTGCTACAACATTTTCATATCTTTTCTTATTCCTGATTTCTAGACCAAACTCTTGAAGAAGAAGAATCCATCAGATGAGTTACGGTTTAGCATCCCTTTTGTTGAGAAGGTATTTTAAAGCTATATAGTCAGAATATAATTATTTTAGTACCAATAAGATATGATCGAAATTTCTCTAAAGCAAAAATAATAGTAAATAGCTCATTCTCTATGGTTGAATAATATAACTAAGCATCATTCAAGGTCTGGCTTGCATAATAGATGACATGAGACACTTTGTTAATATGTTGCCCTAACACTGCTCCAATAGCGTAGTCAGAGTCATCGCACATGAGCTTGAATGGCAAAGTCCTATCTAAAGACATGATCACTAGAGCAGAAGTGAGAAGGGCCTTAAGTTTGTTGAAAACATCTAAGCATTCTTCATTAAAGTCAAAATGAGCGTCCTTTGGTAGTAAGTTACATAAGGGTCTTGAGATCTTTGAAAATCTTTGATGAATCTCTAGTAAAAACCTGTATGTCCTAAAAAAGATTGAATTCCCTTCATAGATATAGGAAGGTGTATGTTACTCACAATATCAACTTTAGCTTTGTCAATCTCAATTCCCCTACAATAAATTATATGTCCTAAAATTATCCCTTGTTGCACCATAAAGTGACTTTTTTTCTAATTAAGCACTAAATTGCACTTTTGAAATCTTTTAGGTACTAATGAGTGATTATGAAGACATGAGTAAAAAGAGTCACTAAAAACACTAAAATCATCTATAAATACCTCAGTGATGTCTTCTACAATGTAAAAAAATATGCTAATCATGCTCATCTGGAATGTGGCCAGGGCATTGTAAAGTCCAAAAGGCATGCACCTATATGTAAAGTACCATAAAGGCATGTGAACGTCATTTTTTCTTGGTCTTTAGGGCAATTGCAATATGATTATATCTCGAGTAGCCATCCAAGAAGCAATAATAACTGTAACCTATAAGACGTTCTAACATTTGATCGATTAAAGAAAGAGGAAAGCGATCCTTATGAGTAGTATTGTTCAGCTTCCTATAGTCGATGCAAACTCTCCACTTTGTTGGTACACGTTGTGGTATAAGCTCATTCTTTTCATTTTTCACCACTGTGATATCATATTTCTTTGGAACTACTTGAACTGGGCTCACCCACTTACTACCAGATGTAGGATAAATGATGCTCACATTTAGCAATGTCAGGACCTCTTTTTTCACAATTTCTTTCATCACTAGACTCAATCGCCTTTAAGCCTCTCTGGTTAGTTTTGAATCGCCCTTAAGAAGAATCCTATGCAAGCACTTGGTGGGGCTAATTCCTTTGATGTCAACTATGCTCCATCCTATTGTTGTCTTGTGTTATTTCTATAATCATATCAATCCTATACATGCACGGGTAATGTTTTTTTTTTTTTTTTTTGCCAAATATACATAACTTGAGGTGTTTTGGAAAAGTCTTGAGTTCCAATTATGGAGCCCTAATGATAGAAGGAACAAACTTTGAATTAGTTAAAGGTAAGGGCTCAAAAGAAGGAGTATACTTACCTTAAATGAATGAACTGGCTTTTGAAGCTGCAATGGTGTGATTCAAGTCCTCATGTTCGCTTGAGGTATCGTTGAGATCAATTGTCAAACCCTTTTCTAATGGATCATTTCCTTGAGTAGAATTGAAAGTATTTTGTACAATTTGATCTAACACATCAATAGAAAACAATCATGTTTATCATTAGGAAACTTTAAAGCATCAAATACCATAAACTCAATAGTCTCTCCTTGCACAATCATAGTTAAAGTTTCATTATGAACATTTATCATTGTGCTTGCTATAGCCATAAGAAGACGTCCCAAAATCAATGAAAGTTCTTTGCTTGAAATATGGGCGTCTTCTATCTCAAGGACAAAAAAATCTGCTGGTAGGATCAATTCATTCACCTTAACCAAGACATCTTCGAGGAGTCCTCTTGGGTATCTTATAGATCGGTCAGCCAGTTGGATGCTTACTACTGTTTCTTTTAGCTCATTTAGATTCAATAATTTATAAATAGAAAAGGCATCAGTTAATAGAAGCACCAAGATCAGTAAAACGTTTTCAAACCTATGTTTACAAATAACGCATAGAATAGTGAAGCTCCCTGGATCTTTTAATTTAGGAGGTAGTTTTCTTTGAAGAGTTGCTGAAACCTTTCACTCAATACCACAGTCTTATGTTCTGTGATTCTTCTCTTATTTGTACACAAGTTTTGTAAAAACGTTGCATAGCTTGGGATTTGCTTGACCACGTCGAGTAGTGGTATATTCACTTGCACCTTTCGAAATGTTTCTAAAATGTCTTTCTGTTGTTGTTTCTTCATTTGCTTCATAAACCTGCAAGGAAAATGCATAGTTGATAAATCGAGTTTAACATTAGAAGAGTTAGGATAACTTACCTTGGAGTGCTTGCAATCTTTTTTTGTTTGCTTATCCTTATCTTCTTGTACAACTTCTTCCCCACTTCTCAGAGTGATAGCTCTAGCCTGTTCATGATTATTAGGATTAATAACTTAACTAGGAAACTTACCATGCTCTCTTTAATTAATTGCTAAAATAATTTGTCCCATTTGAAACTCTAAGTTTGCAATGGAATTATCAATTTTTTGCATGAAATTTTTGGTTTCTTGCATAAAGCTTCGTGTTCTCTAGGCCAATGAGGTAATAATATCTTCAAGAGTTTTCCCTTGTGTTGGCTGTCTCATTTGATTGAATGGAACAGTGACCCAAGCATGCTTTATTTTCGTGAGCAGAGGAAGCGCGACGCACGAAACCAATTTTCGGACGTGCAACCGCCACAGGGGAGCCATAACCATCACATGGCCATGCTGAAATGGCTTCCCATCTGATCTGGACATGTACATTTGCATGTTTTGGCTTTCAAAACTATTTTAAAATTCAAAACACAAGCTTAGAAGTCTTACTCCTTTGTTGTGATCCGGTGTAGCAAGAGAACAACTTCGCTTGCTTCCTCAGGTGGTCTACACGTTGGAGTGATGATGTCAGTTGTGGCTTATTTGGGATCTTCAAGCTTTGGTTTAAGCTTCAACAAGCTTACCAAGCTTTCTCTCTCTAGATGCTCCCTTCTCTCTCTTCTGTCTTTGCTCTAGTTCACAACCAAGCACAACCTAAGCTTGCTTCAATAAACTGATCAAGGTTGAAGAAAAAGAAGAAGACACTTTTTCGGTTTTTAAAGAAGAAAACACACTCTCAATTTTTCAAAAACAATTCAGAATGCATACATGTTATCGGCTTTTCAATTTATTTAACACATAACACTTGTAAAGGTTTCATTTCAAATCCAATTTTGAAATCCACCAACTGCCACTTATGTTAATTAACCCACTTGTATTTCCAAATCATCAAAATGAGTTCAATGCAAAATATGAGTAATTATTTAGTTGGTGGCTTGCATTGAGTACAATATATATATATATATATATACACAAACATAATCAAATTAACATATATATATTTTTATTAATAAAGAGAGAGAATTAAATATATATATATACATATATATTACTTTAATATATATATATATACACATTCATTAATAAATATATAATAATATAAGAACTAATATTTAGATATTTATCATTATATTAATATAATAAATATTTATATTTTATGTTTTCTTTAATCACATTAAAATATAATATCTATATATCAATAACACAATACCCATAAATCATATTTATACTATCCCATAATTAAACGAAACATTTCTTACGCATATGCTTGCTAGCGCATCAGAGCTTGGAAATATATTCTTTACAATAAACAATCAAATTACTACCAGATCAATATCTGTATAATATCATCAACTAATTAATGATTATTGTATAGTAGCAATACCCATCATCATCAAGTAACCGACTATGTTTGTGACACCCTAGGTTCACTATGAGCTGGACATGGGTGGATACAAACTCTTTCCTATCTCTTTGGCACAACTCTTTATAACTAAAGTTCCCAATGATTATGTGCAACCTCTAGCAAGATGGTACAACCCCTAGACACTAATGAATCTATATAGTCGTAAGTTCATGTAGTAAATTCCTTCTACTGTCGACTTCCGATCAAGTGTGGGACATAGAATCATCAAACCTCTAACTCAATTATAGGAATAGGGTCTCGAATCATATATAGGAATTATGTATCCAAAAATACCTTTCTGGAAACACGTACTCTGGCCAGAGAATTCATTTCCCATCTGTGACATCCTCGCCTAAGATCTCAAGCGCTAATATCTCAGCCAGCAGATTCCATCTTGGTCATCACCTGTCATCATACACCAAGAACACACTGCCAACAACTTTTTTTCACTAGGTGTGGCTAGCCTAGTGTGATATACACAAGTAATGATGTGCCTCAATACAGAGAGCAGTCATGACACCTCAGGTCAAAAGACTAATGGTACACTAGTACAACTGTGTGACGTATCATTGACTGTGGATAATCACGTATATGATTCATCACATTTAGTCACGTTCAGTAACACGTTCCCCAACGTATTACTTATGTTTATGCTCTTGTGACATGAGACTCATCACCCAACTATTAGCATCAAATACTAATCCTTGGCAGCAATAAAACATGCTAGTTATGCATTGTCATACTCCCATATGA
>JAXCLQ010069173.1:0-12673 GCA_035584115.1 Cedrela odorata
GATTAATACATAAATTATCGATTATACTTAATTCACTCTTATTAACTAATTCTACATGATAACACATTATTTCAAAATCTAAATTCAGCGCAACAATACAGTCACTATTCATATTTTCCGACAAAATTTAATTTCACCTAATTTAACAACTAATCGATTTAATTCTAACCTAAAATAAGTATAATCTACAAAAATTGTCTATGATAAACAGTATTTTCCGCGCGTGAACAGTATTTTCTGGTATGAATAGTATTTTCTAGTATGAATAGTGAATTATCGAAAAATGTATAAATACGACAATAACGAAGCTAGGAACCATACCGAGGGGTCAATTTAGCCCTAAGATGTCCGGATTGCAAGTAATTTCAAAAATTTTTCAATTTATGAATAGTAATACTATTTTTTTTCTGGCTCAATCGTTAACTGAATCGCTCAAACGAAGCTTCTAGAGTGTAACCTATGTCGTGTACGTGTGATTTGTAACAAGAAATGAAAGTTTAATTAGTCAGAAATCGAGTAATTTGGGAGAAATTAAAAAAAATTAATTGCAATGGTTACTGGACATGGACGAAGAAGAAGAAAAATGATTCTACTATTCACTCTTCCCAGCTTTAATGAAATGAAATTTTTAAAATTGACACATTTACCCTTAAAAATTAAAAAAGCTTAAATTAAAAAAAAGGTAAATATGTCATTTAAGATTTTCCTATGTTTCAGACTTCAATTCTCTTTTGTTTGATCTCAGATTTGACTCCAATTTAATTCATATCAATCCTTATTGAGTCCTCTTTCAGTAGAACCAAACCGTTTATCAATCAGATTTTTCAATCAACGCCAATTTTCGTTTGAAGGTCGGGTGCGCGAATAAAGTTTTAAGAAAATTTTCTAAACTTAGTAAATTGTTATCAAATCACTCCCAATAGTTAAGTAAATATTAATACAAAGTTATTTACTAGGTTTTTATTACCCCGACATAATTTATATAATGATCAATTTACCCTTAGTGTGTAAAATGACTAAAATACCCTTAATTTAAATTTTGGGGTATTACATTCGGTTTGAGAAAAACCCAACCGAAGATTGTTGGTTTGGTTTTTGGTTTAATTTTGATCGAAATCAAAAATACCAAATTAATTATTTTGAATTTTAAATTTTATTTTTATTATTTTAATCAATAAAAAAATTATTTAAATTTATTTAATATATACAAATAAATAAAATAATTTTTATTTTTAAATTTAGAACCAATAAAATTAAAAAATAATTTTTATTTTTTAATTTAAATCAAACTAGTGAATCAAATGGAATCAAATATATATATATATATATATATATTCAAAATATATACATAACATTTTTTATGGAGAGTTGTACTTAACACAACATAACTTCGTATATACGATTACAACGTATCAAAAAAGTTATTTTATTTTTAATTTTTTGGACGACACCCAAAATTAATGTATAAAACCAAGGTTTAGACCAATATTTTTTTACTAACTTTTTATAAATAAATCATATTGCTCGATTTAATTTTTTATTCGATTTGAAATTGAACTAATCTGAACCGTAAATGCCTACTCTTATTTCATGTGAAGTAACACATATATAAATTTTATTTATAATTAAAATAAAACTTGTGAACTAAACACAAAACTTATTTGTCTAAATTATATAGGATAAAGCAAGAATAAATTATTATAGTATGGTTTTCGGTCCTTATCTTTTTAATGAGGTAGATTTTTTGTTTTTATAATTTAATTGTCTTCAAAATAAATTTACTCTATAATCTCTATTGTTTTTCTTTTTTTGTATTAATGATATTTTTTATTTCAGATTTGATTGAACCTTGTAAGAAATAGGATCATGTATTATTCTGAACTTATTTAACCTTTAACAAAAATTTACTCATGTATATTTTTATCTATATAAAGTTAAGAATTAATTTTTATATTAATTAATTAATTAAATGTGTTTACTAACATAGAATTTAATGGACATATAAAATATTTATCATACACTCAATCTAATAAATAAATAAAACACTGATTAAATTAATTTATTTTTAAGATTGATGTAAAGACAATTCAACTATTTTCTTCAAAATTATGTTTATAGTGATACATGCTTAATCAAATATATCAAATTTAAGGACAGTTGCTGACCACAAGGATAAATTAATATTATTAAAACTAAATTACCCAACTATTATTAATTAATCATTAAAAATATGTCACATATCGATAAATCGATATCGTAATATCCTACTTCTATAAGCTTCAGACCAAAACCTAATTTGTACATATAAACTGTAATGTAAATAAATATCAATTATGTGCATGAACTCATACACATATATTAAGGGCTCTATGCCTATTAACACAATTCTAGACATAAACCATGATACTTATAAATAAAATAGTATATGCACATATCAATATGTATAGAAATATACAGAAAACATACTCATACTGTGTATACATATTAGACATCATGCCCAATGTACTAAACATACCACAAATATTAACTCTTAGGTGACTGCATAGAGAATCTATAATCTCAATGCTCTTCGCGAATATCTTCTAACATCATTACCTGGAAGAAAATCATACAATCATTGGAAACTGTGGTGCGGTGAGTTTTGAGGAAAACTCAGTAAGTAGATACTAAAATGAAAATTTTAAGCAAATTCAGTTTCGACATAAAATATATTTAAGTTAAAATCAATCTCAGACAGAAATCATATTAACAAAACCTTCACTGCATATTATAATAATATCCAGAATTACCATTTCAAATAGTTAAATGAAAACAGAATAATATCCAAAGATATGTATAAATTTCAGGTCAGATATTAAACTGTCATTCGCCTCTTACTTCTCACTTGTATCAGTACCTCCACAGAACACAGATCAGAATATACTTTCAAAACACATAAACTTCCCCCCTTATATCTGCGAACTAGGGTTAAGTAAAAATTGAAATAACGACTAGTATACTGTCATAAATACAAAAATCAGAAATAAAACACATTTCAAAACAAAGTAACCGCCTTCTAACTTTAAAATCAATATCTCAACAACTCCTTCACAATAATATATATTTAGTTCAAAGTAAATCTCATTTTCCATATAAAACAGAATGTAAATCAATTTATAAATAAATTAATTCTTATTTCGTAAAACATTAAATTTTATAAAACAATTTTAAAGAAATGAAAAGCATATAAAAATTCACTCACAGGTGTCGCTAAAAACAGAACAGAAACTCAATCACTAAGGGCTGGATTACCGCTCCCTCTGCATATCTATAGCACATTTATACTAATTATTAACATAGTAATTAAAATATACATACTTAAAATTTAACTACGATATTGATATACAACAAGATTTTTTCCCTTTTTTAGATTATATTTTCTTCTACGATCCGAATCTAACAATTAATAATCGAGGTGTCGATTATACTTAATTCATTATTACTAACCAATTTCGCACAATAACATATTATTTTGAAATCTAAATCAAGCATGAACGCTACTATTACTATTCATATATTTCGATAAAATTTAACTTTGCCTAATTCAACAGTTAATTGATTTAATTCTAACTTAAACAAGTATAATCAACAAAATTATCCGTGATGAACAATACTTCCGTAATGAACAATGATTTTCGTCGTAAACAGTAAATTCCGTCATGAATAGTAATTTTTGTAAAATACAAAAATACGATAATAACTATACTATAAATTATACCGAGGGGTCAATTTAACCCTAAGACGTTCGATTTGTGAGTAATTTTAAAAATCTCCAAATTATAAATAGTAGCACTATTCTTCTCCCAGCTTAATCGTCAATCAAATCATTTAAACGAAATTTCTAAAATGTAGCTCGTATTATGTATGTGTGATTTGCACTAAAAAACGGAATTTTAATCGATTAAAAATGAAATAATTTTAAGAAATTTTAAAAAAATTTAAAAAAAAAAAACAAGCAAAAGGAAACTACTGGAAACAAAATCAAGTGTCCCATATTTACTTTTTGATCAACTTAAATGAAAATGAAAATTTAATGAAATTACTAATTTACCCTTAAAAATAAAAAAATTAAATAGTACGAATAAATATATCATTTGTAATTTTCATATGCATATATTATGTTCTAGGCTTTGATTCTCTGTCATCCGACTTTCGATTTGACTCAAATTTAATTCATATCGATCCTTATCGAATCCTCTTTACGTAGAATAAACCATTTATCAATTAACATTTTTAATTAACACTGGTTTTTGTTTGAAGATCAGGTGTACGAATAAAACTTTAAAAGACAATTTTCTAAACTTAACAAATTATTATCAAATCACTCTCAATAATTAAATAAACATTAATATAGAGTTAGTAATTCAGCTTTTAATACCTCGACATAAATTTATAAAATGACAAAATTATTCATAATATGTAGAATGATTAAAATATTCTTAATTTAAATTTTAAGATATTACATAATATATTTGAATTAATTGAATGTTTCGTTAATTTATTTCTTTAACTATATAATATTTAACAATAAATAAATTGGTAAGATATCCAAACTTTAAGAGTAATCTAAATAATGACATGACAGATTGGGTTGATAATTAAAATAAATAATAAATAATTTTAAAAAATATACAAATTTATTTATTTTTTAAATGAATATCGCTTCATTTATTATATTTTTTGACATGTGTTTTTGGGATATCTAGATTACGAAAACTTTGTTATTGTTTACAATTATATTACATGATGCACGATAGAGTACCTTTCATTTATAAATAAATAAGTATAAACAATTAAATTGTAAATTATTACCAAAATAAAATTATCACCACATTAAAGGCCGTGATCCGCAGCCACACAGGAACAACAATACACTTAGAAACACAAAATCATTTCCTTGCTCTCTCCTCCTTACTTTTTATCTCTATCGCCAGTTGCGTAGTATGTGAAGTGAGAACCCTAACTTCGTCTCTAAATGTGACCCAGTTTCTTAATTAACACTCAGGAAAATGGGCTCTGAAGGATCAAGAGTTGTGGGTAAGTCTCCGTTTTCGATTCTATGCTTTACTTTTTCGGTACAATTTCTTTATTGCTGGAGCTTCGACTGAGGATCTGTGTAAAAATTGGATTTTTTTAGGTTCTTAAAGCTGATGATACACGATGTTGTTTATAGATTTGACTATATGAACTGAAATTATTGTTTGGATCATTAGCTTTTGAAGATTTTGAAGCTTTAAAGTTTTGATTTTTATGCTGCCAGTTTTTTCTATTGTTTATGAAGTTCTTTGAATTACTTCTGGCATATTACGTAACAAACCATGATACATACTCTAATTATAGAATGATTGTCATATGCTGAAAAAAGTAACTTGTAGTTAAATATGGGCAATGACAAGCAATGTGAGTATCAGATGTGTTCATGATGATTTGTTTTTTGGGCCATATTTACCACGGAGCTTTTGGATTTAAGATGTCGTATATTATATATATATATATATATATTATTTCACTTGTGGTGAATTTTTGCCTGTACTCTGTTTCCTTTTTGGTGAGGGGTGAGGTCTGGTGAGGGTGTGGTGATGATCTTTGGGCATCTTGGCTTTACTGGGTTTTCTCATGTAGATAGTGGATGAAAGATTGTTGTAGTTATATTGTTAACAATATATATAAATGTTCAGAGATGTAGTTGGGAAAGAACGTTTTGGGCTTCTCAAGTGTTTACGATTGGCCTGAGGTTCTTACTTGGCTATGTTGTAGATCCTGATCTGCGGAACATCCTTGGCTAGTTGCTGCTTTTGATGTGGCAGAACATCTATATTGTAAAATGGAGACATGATGTTCAATTTTATTACATTATTTATGCCCAGTTTCATTCATCACTATGTGACAGCTGCCAAAGAAAGCAGATTTTGGGCCCTTGCTAATACTAGTTATGATTCTATAATTTGATAACAGGATATGTCACAAGCACTTTTGAATTACAATCTTACAAGTTGATTTAAAGTGGACCTGACTAGCTGGTAGTATTTTATGGCATCCTTGATGTAAAAATCTGTTTCTGGATTAAATTGTTTTGTTATAGCCAGAGATTAGTTTCCTGGTTGATCGTGGAACCATTGACCGGCAGCTGTACTATGGCTGAACAAATGTTGTCTTTGGAAACCAAGACCATCAAAGAAAATGAATGGGATCTTAGGGCGAATGCCCACTGACCTATATCAGCCAATCATGGTTTCTTTTAGAAGTTAGTGAGAACCTGCTGCTTTTAGATGCATGTAGTGGTTGCATCTTTTTTTGGGTAATTCCTACCAACTTATATAAGCCAATCATGGTTTCTGTTCATTTTCTCTCTGGGGTTCTTAGGTGAAGCACGTGGCTTACTAGAGGATAATTAAAAAGGAAAGTTACCTCTATTTGGTATATGTTAGGTTTTGTTGAATGAATTGAAAATTGTGTTTGTTGCTTGAGTTGCTAGCATCTCCTCCAACCTGCCTTCCCTCTCTTTCTCCACAACATCTTCTCTGTATTCTCTCTACTGTCTCCTAGACCAAATTCTTTTCTCTGTGAATGTTAGTAATCTCTTCAGTGAAATTTCTGTACTAATCTAATTTCCTACAAATCCAGATGCATTTCCTCTATTCTTCCTCTAAAATGTCCTATTTCTTGGATTCTATTTGATACTGCTCCTTAGCAAGACAGCCTCTTTTTCTCCCCTTAGTCTAAGGCTACTAACACATTGTTGCATCCATGACTTTGGAACTTTGTACTTCCCCTTTAAAATTTTACCTGGTTGCAAATTTTTGCTCTTTAATTACTTTATATTAGCCTCATTGGCACTCTGCACTTCAGCCAAGTCCTGCAATGAGTTGCAGAGAGTTGCCCGTGTATCAGTCAACTACTTTGTTATTATTTTGAACATATTTCTTACAGAGCTACAAGTAATCTCATTCTGACAACTGTTATATATAGCTTTTAAACCCAGACATCTTCACCACCTTTTTTTTCCGTCATATGTTCTGCAAATATTTAGTAAAATAGCCTAACATCTTATATTAGTTAATTTCCATAAAGTTGTTATTTGACGACATAAAAACTGAAAATACTTTATACTTTATAAAGGAGAAAAAAGGTTGGCTTCTGTCTGTCTATCCTGTCCATGTGATTTATGTGACTCAGTTACTTGATTTGTTAAAATTTCTGGTTTCATTCTCTTTCAAAAAATTGATTTCATAATATTTAAAAAATAGGAAAAACCTATATATTGATTTTATTACAACATTACATTTGTTTTTGAACTGCAGTTTATGCACTATCATGGAAAATGATGGTGATTAAACGTGTGTTTGTTTTTGGGTATCTATTATGGTAATAGGCATTCATTTGCATTTAATGAGATGCGCAAGTTGAATCCAATTTCATTGATGGCAACTCCCAAGAATGAGATGTGCAAGTTGAATCCAATTTCATTCATTTGCATTTGGTGTGAAAGAAGTGTTAATGTCCTCAGGTTGCGAAGGCACTTCTAGTGTATTGACTGTTTAACTTATTGTTTTCCATAGTTTCACATCGTCAGTTGAACTTCTATGTGGATATTTAATTAGTGGGTGTTCAGGAGTTAATATTTCAGTTATTGACAATCTGCATTAGTAAATATATAATAATTTTGGTGGTAAACTTTATTCTTGGTGTTGTTTTTAGTAAATATATGCTAATTTTAGTTGGTATTTATACTACATGCTTCTATTAATCATGATTATGTGACTGAATGGACATTTGCAGTGCCTAGGAATTTCAGATTACTGGAAGAGCTCGAGAGAGGGGAAAAGGGAATTGGGGAGGGAACTGTCAGCTATGGAATGGATGATGCTGATGACATACTAATGCAATCATGGACAGGGACTATTATAGGTCCCCCTAATGTATGCCTTCTTTCTCTCTCTCTCTGCATGTAGTTTTGTGCATGAGATAGTACACCTACACATAAGTTACTTTTTTTTTTTTTACCTGGTAGTTTGCACTCAAAATCATTCATAGTGAAACACCTGATTGATTGACTGCTGAGAATGAATGCCATTTATTGCATTTTAGATGGACTTATTAGTAAGTATTAACATGAGATGTAATATCATTTGCTTGAAGTAAATTGGTCCAAAGTGGTAAAATCAGAGTCATGTTCCCAACTGAAATAACTGAGAAATTTAGTTATTACAAATTGGTTAAAATTACCTTGGCCTGCAGGCCGCCATCCACTGGCCATCAGGGTTGCATGTGCCTGGCCTGTTGAAACGGACAAGCCAGTTTTACTTGTAATCAAGAAGCATAGTACCAAGGACAATTTAACCTGAAGTCTTATTTTATTTGGCATGGATTCATCTGAACGAGTCTGCTTCGTTCTAAAACCTAAATTGGTTTCTGGATATGATTGTCTTAAATTATTTTTCAGTTGAAAGTAAAAAATGATAGATGATTTTCACCCTTAGTTTTTAAAATTCTTTTCTTGCTTCTCAACAATCTCACAGCCAGTTTTACTTGTAATCGTTATGTATTGTAGCATGGATGACTTAACCTGCACTCCAGTTATCTTTTGCATGGATGTCTCAGAATGAGTCTGCTTCATTCTAAAACCTAAATTGTATTCTGGAAACGATTGGCTCAGATTTATTTTTTCCCAGTTAAAAGTAAAGAAAAAGAGAGATGTTTTTCATGCTGATTCATTAAAATTCTTTTATTGCTTCTCAGCAAACTCTCTTTCTCAAGTTATCCTTCAATCCTTAACACTATGCCTCTGGTTTATCTCAACCTCCTACAACAGTCACCCTTCTTAAATTAATCGTGTGTCACCTCGAAATATCAGTTACTACAACTTTAATTTCTGCAGCTGCTAGCAATTATAGTCTATTACCTTTAACAAAAATGTCAAATATACCACAGCTTCAACTTCTCTTACCTTGATGAACCTTTTAAGTTAGCATTAGTCCTATCCATGGTGTATGGTGGGGCTCTGGTAAAAGTCATATTACTTGGGAAAATGAGATTTTCATTTATAATCTTTTTCATTGTCTGTCAGTCCAGGAACTTATAAGGTATATGGATTTATTTCCTTTACAAAATCAGTAGACATAGACTTAATAATTTTATGCAGATTTTCTGGTGTGGGTTCCATAAATACAGGATAGGGATACCCTATGGAATGAAGGCATGTCTGTGAATTAATATATCTTTATGTAGTTTTAATCTGTCCTTTTTGTGGAACAATTCCTCTAGAGGTTTGAATCAATATTCTCTATTTTAACTTCTTTGCAACTTGGGATGTAATTTTCATAGTATCAGCATGAGATATCAACCTTTTATTGTTTTCAAAACAAGGAAAATTGATCCTATCTATTAATTCTGGATATCAGACTGTTCATGAGGGTCGGATCTACCAGTTGAAACTTTTCTGCGGTGAGGATTATCCAGACAATCCACCTAGCGTAAGGTTTGAAACCCGGATAAACATGACCTGTGTAAATCGGGAAACTGGAGTGGTAGGTGGTGTTACTCTCAGGATATTTACTTTTTATACTTGGCATATTGTTGAAACTGAACTAATGGGTGAGAAAATACCAGGTCGAACCAAGTCTTTTCCCCATGCTTGCCAATTGGCAAAGGGAGTATACTATGGAGGACATATTAACTCAACTGAAGAAAGAAATGATGTCTCCCCAAAACTGGAAACTTGCTCAACCTCCTGAAGGTCCGTCCACTGTACTTAAATTGTTGCATCTTTATCTCTCAAGAATGGCTATGATACAAGGCTGGCATCCATGGCACAGACTGCACTTGTAACAATATACCCACAGCTGGTAGCACAAAACCTCAGACTTGTAACAGAGTTGTTATAAGTCATGGGTATGTCGATACAAGGCTCATGGTGGGCTTTGATGCCACCTAGTATTGTAGTCAAATTCTTATATTATCAGCTTTGTGTTGTATTAACTTGTCAATTTGAACTATTCCTCTTAATCATCCCCCCTCGTCTTCTCACGGGCCCTAAGAAGGGAAAATAAAAAAATAAAGAGAGAAGATGGTAGCATGGTGGGGGTAAAGAAAGAAAGACATGTATATATGTACATATATAAGATACATTTATGAACGTGATTTGTCTACAATTTCTAAAGTAACCATGTGGAGTTGTATCTTCAGGCAATGAAGATGCAAGGATGGATCACAGGGGGTTGGTGCTGAAGTGTTGTATCCTCTAAGTCATTGGAGACTTGTATGAACATGATAATGTATATATAAATATACAAATTAGATGGTTCCAACTGCTGCCGGCTTCGTTTCATGAAATACATAAAATGTATGTCTGAGAAAGTTTTCTCTAGTTCCATCAAATGGTGGCTAAATAAAAGTGTACTCGATGAATCGATGACTTGTCCATAATCTCACTTCGTGATTTGTTTGTTGTGCCCGAATCAAATATTTGTGGAGTAACATTTCTTTTGTCTCCAGTACATTTGATTTTGTAACCAAGCTTTATGTCTTGGACCTTCAACTGTTTTGAGAGATTTTCTTTCCCTTTTTCGTTGATGTCGTGGCTTAAGATGTAATGTAGACCTGTCTACGGCACATACACTGTCTCTCTTGTTAATGTATTTCCTTGGAGCCTGTATTTGAGTTTAAGAAGAAAAAATTCTATAATAATGTTACGTGTACAAATTGATATAAAATGTGACATAGTATTTATTTTCTTTTGCCTTACTAGTGTTGTATGCTCACTCAAATAATTTTCATTCACATCATTTTATATATAATTTGTATACATAGTATTACTCCATAAATTACATAAACAATTTCTCTATGTAAACTCTTTAATTTAATTTGATATGGTATTATTACATCATAAAACTATAGTCAAAAAGTTAACATCAAAAGTTGGTACATGTAAATGTAATGTTATTCTAAGAAGGCTATTTTATTCATTCTTTAATGAAATTCTTAAGTTGCTAACAATCATTTATCTTTGATTGGATTCAAAACAATATAAAATGTGGGGTATGATTTGTCAAAAACGTAAGAATTATTGTTTTCTGAAGTTTGTAACTTGTAAGCAACCAAATAATCCCGGACATAGCACTCTATTTGCATCACAATCACAGCATAATTACAGGGCAATTTTGGTGGCTGAAAGCTCCCAAAACGTGTAGTCTAGTTTTGCAAGCGTGGCCATTATTATTTTTGCAGCTAGGAAGTATAAATAAAGGTATAGGATAGATTAAAAATGGACGAAATCGTGGAACAAATGTGCCCATGAATTAATATGAATATGGTTTCTGAAGTAGGAAGGCATTACATTAACTAATAGCTTACATAACTCAATCTACTAACAAGAGTAATTCATTTTTTTTTTTCTTTTAGAAGATAACACAATTGATAAAATCTTTTGCAATGAAAACCTCACTTCAAAAAATTATAGATTATATTTTTATATAAAGTTTAAAAATAGAAAATGTTTCTTAATACAAATTCCATTAATGAATTTGAAGAGTGAATAAAGTTACAATTTATGTTGGTTAGTGCGACAATCATATAATTCTTTGATAAATAATATAAGAATAGGCTAAAGTCTTTACGCATTTTGTGACGTAAACTTTAAAACAAAAAGCATGTGTTCCACGTTGAGCAATAACGGGGGAAGGAGGCCATCCCTCCCCATTCCTCGCTTGTTGTAAAGCTACAAATTAAACGCTTGGCTTTGTAAAGCTTAGCCCAAAAGCACGGTGTCTTAAATCAATGATTTAAGAACTAACATGCATCACAGCATGCTGTGTTTTCTACAACTATATTAATTATAAGGGGGCCTTTAATTGATTAATTTGATTAATTAGTAGGTGCAACCTTGAAACTCATCCATGAATTCATTTATCCATTCATTTAATAGATTATTGTTAAGATAATGAGATTTATATCCTTTATTTATGATTTTATTGATAAGAACATAATTTATCTTTATTTAAATCAAATATTTTTTTTAAATTTTTATCGAAATAAATATATAATATCTTTTAGTGTTAAATAAAGTGTGATAATTTGTAATATGATCCGTTGACCCTATACAAACATGACATGAAGTTAGCAAGTTCAAAATGAGCTAAGATTATATAATTATCAACCGTGTTTAATCAATATTATCCATTTAATAATCGTGTTTAATTCTAGTTTAGAATTTTAATAGGTAAAATTATTTATGATATGATTAATTATTAGAGTAATTATGTTATATTTATTCATTTATGATCTAGTATATTATAAATTAAACTAATAAGTAATAATTCAATTTTAAACACAATTAATTGTGGATTTTGTCGTGATTGTTAAAGGAGTGACATAAATTTTACAATCTAGAATATGAAATTCATAATATTAACAATTTAATTTATAAATTTTTATGAGTCACTTTTATATTATTGAAAATAATTATTTAAAATATGTTGAAAGAATAATCAATTGTAAAAATATTAGTTAAGTTTGATAAATTATAATTTTAAAAGTGTTGTATATTTTAACAGTGAAATACGTTTAGCGAATATCATTGTTAAAATGTGTTGTAACAATATATATGTGACGAATAGTATTGTTATTTGTTGATGTA
>JAXCLQ010069195.1:1739-12118 GCA_035584115.1 Cedrela odorata
GACGAATCTCATCTCATCATTCTATTACTTGTTCGACTCGTACACTTACGATTTTGCATAATAATTTATAAATCATAATATTGGGATTTCATTTATTAATATGCTAAAATATATATATACAACTCCTATACAACAATGTCCGTAAAACAATTATATTGGTCTGCACTTAAATTTAGATATACAACACAGGCTAGCCATAGTATCCCGACCACTACCTTACCCAAGGTACGTCGAAATCTATTAGTGAGTCTGTTATGCATAAATTCTATATGCAATATATTCTTTATAAACTGAAACAATTTTTTATGCATTTGTAAGATCATTTATTTCATATACAGTAATATATCATGGCCCACTGGCTATACATTAATATCCGACCTTAGCTGACTCACATCACTATTATGTATGCATTAAAAACATTTCTTTTTCAAATTAATAATAAACCAATGAAAATTAAAACCTAGCCTTTTCTGCCTTAACATATTCAATCAATCTTTACAAATAGCATTCATAAAACATATATTTCAAAGTTGGCCTCATCGACCATTTCAAACATGTATATCAAGTAAAGTTTAAACAGCAGACCACAAGTATACAAACCATCCCAATATGAAAGTAAAACATATGTATGACATTCATTCCAAATTTCATTTCAACATTTCAAAATGCATATTTAACACACAATTATACGTATAAATATCAAATATAATTTATTTAATACTTATGTATGTATAAATCCACTCACTACAAAAGGGAGGGTATCCACTCCCTCTAAGTCTCCTTGCGTCCACTCGGCACGTCACTTGGGTTCTTCGAACTTAGTATCACATAAATATATATAATGAATCACATGCTTTCCAAGTATTTACCCAAATGTACCTTATGCAATGCCTGTGGATAACAGAGTTAAATTCTTTTAGTTGACACATACGTTTCTTGAGGTTTAACTAACTAAAGCCATTTATCCGATTTTCATTGAGTGAAATTCCATGACCATTTTCATTCACATTTTGCATTTCTGAACCAAACTTTCAACATTTACTTAATTGCTACAAATTCACTTCTAGTTGCTAATTCAACATAAATATAGTCATTATATACTTCTAATTATTTTAATTTATCATACAAAACTAGATTTCCTACAAAAATTTAACTTAAATTCGCAGGTGGTCAACAACCCTAAATTTTTAATTTGTTTAAAAGCATGAAATCAAGCTTAAAATGAATTAATGGACTTACCTAGAACCTGTTGAAGTCTTTAGAAGCTCGAATTAACCGCTTAAATTGAAAACCCCTAATTTGATTCCAAAACCCTAGTTTTCTCCTTGTGTTTTTCGTTCAATTATGACATCAATACGTAGAGGAGACGTTGAGTAGTCACTGGACAATAAAAATTGACAATAATTTCAGTTAGAATTTAAGTAATTTAATAAAGAAATGGATAAGAATTAGAAAGGAGAAACTCTAAGGAAAAACATAAATGTATTTTTATTTTGGATATTATCATTAAGACTCTCTAATATTTTTAAAAATTTTAAATTTACCTAAAACTTTAAAAAGTCTTCAATTTAATCTTGTAGTCAAAAAAGCAGAGTTTACAAACACCACCATTAGTAAGTGATGACAATTTTAATCATATATTAATGACAAATTCTTTTTTCTTGCTCTTTTTTATAAGTATTATTATACCATGAATTTTTCCATTTCGGATAAGTCACCTTAATCTATTATTATTACGAATCACTTCTATAATTTGTTGTCTAACATGATTTATCTCGGTTAAATAAGAAAAAAAGTTGATGTTTTTGTTCACCAACCTTGCATTAAATTGAAACAAAGCCAGAGAAGCATAAACTGATTTTGGAATGGAGATTTTTCACCAATTTAACCAGATTCTTAACCATATTTGTGGAGGAGTAAAGATTTGGAACTGCCCAAAAAAGAGCTTAATTAGAGGAACTCCTTGAGGATTGTTATTTGTTTGTTACTACTTCATAGACGTGGTCAATAGGCGACATAAACGACCACTGGTTCAGACAAATTTAAGTGGACTTAAATGAATAAAAATGTGAGATACTTTCTTAATGAAGCTAGATTTGTACTTGTGGCTAAATAAATCGGAAATTGAGTAATAAGGATAATGTTACAAATTTCTAATGGTAGGTGTGGTGTTAATATCATTTATGTTATTTTAACATCTTAGCTATTGTCTATTTTACTCTATAAAAAAGCACGTGAAAAACACCACCATTACTAATTGATGACAATTTTGATCATATATTAATGATAAATTCTTTTTTCTTGCTCTTTTTTTTTTTTCTAGAGAATAGTCACTATCTAAACCACAATATATATATATATATATATACACATTTCATCAATAATAATTATATAATGCATTTTATATTTTATATCTGCTTATTGAAAGTTATATTTGTGATTATCGTTATTTTACGGATTTTGCAGAACAAGGAGCAAGGAGACACGATCCTCAAAAAAACCCATCAGTTAACTTTCTTGGTAAAGGTGCAAGGAGACACCGTCCTCAAAAATTACTCCAACACATTGTGAACGTTGAACTAGATACCTCACCCAACAGATTCTTCATTTTCATTGATAATTTATTTACAATATAGAGCTAATATTGATCACAATTAACATTACAAATGGTAGACTAGGGATAATATGATCATTTCATTTGAACCGTGAAGTTAGTCAATTTAAAATATTGGTGTTATATTTTATTAAATCAGATTATTTTAAAGTTGTTTCTAAAAAAGAGTTCATCAAACATAATTTGAAAGTGAGATTGTTAAATAAGTAATTATTTGATAATTTATTAAATTCCAAACATGCACAAATTATTAAAAAAAAAAAAAATACTCCTCGTCAAAAGAAAATTATACATGAAATTTCCTTCATTTTTCTTGTTTTGACTTCAAACACAATGGTCCAAATTTAGCGCCTTTACGCCACCTCAGTAGTTTCATTCGTTTTTTTTTACCTAAACTTCAAACACTATGAGTGCCATTTGGACCAAGTATTTTTCTTTGACCAACTATGACACAAATAGTCGTTGCTTGCCTACATATATGAAAATTATGCATGAAATTTTCTTCATTTTTCTTGTCTTGACTTCAAACACAATGGTTCAAATTTAGCGCCTTTACGCCACCTCAGCAGTTTCATTCGTTTTATTTTTTTCTCAACTTCAAACACTATGGGTGCCATTTGGAATAAGTATTTTTATAAGACCAGCTCTTTGACACAAATAGTTGTTGCTTGCCTATAAATATTAACCTGTGCTAGCATATGCTCCAATCAGCTAATTAATCAAATACAAATTGGATCATTGGGAGTTCCCTCGTCCTCGCAGCAGAAAACATGTCTATCCCAGTTTCACAGATTCCATCCCAAAAATCTCAAGGCGAGATTATGCGCCGGAATGCAAATTTTCACCCAAGCATTTGGGGTGATCGCTTCATCAACTACATTTCTGAGGACAAGGTAATACTTTTCTTAACGGTGGTACTATATATTATTAACACATGGTTTTTATATATTGATTTCCAATACTTACAATTTTTATTTGGTAGTGCAGATGAATCATGCTCACCTACAAGCGATAGAAGAACTGAAGGACGTAGTGAGAAGAGAGTTATTGACTGCTACTGGCCTTTCACAGCTGAACCTTATTGATGCAATCCAGCGCCTGGGCTTGGGATGTCACCTTGAAAGAGAGTTAGAAGATGCATTACAGCATGTCTACCAAAAGAATCATTACCATGATGATACTGAAGATAATCTTTACAGCATTTGTCTTCGTTTTCGACTTTTAAGGCAGCATGGCTATTATGTTTCGTGTGGTATGAGTTTCATGTAGTCAACTCCTTAATTCTTTTTCTCCATCCAGAACTAGCTAGAACATGCATGAACATATTTATTTTTTCCTCTAAAAATATGAAAGTTCATATTATTAATGTCATTCATTTGGTTATATTAGATATACTTAACAAATTCAAAGATGACAAAGGTAATTTCAAAGAGTCATTTACAACTGATGTGCCGGGCATGTTGAGCTTGTATGAAGCAGCGCATCTTGGTGTGCATGGAGAAGATATACTTGACGAGGCCATTGCCTTCACAACCACTCACCTTAAGTCCCTGGCTATTGATCATTTAAGGAATCCAGCTCTGGCATCACAAGTAATTCATGCACTACGGCAGCCATTGCACAGGGGCATACCCAGGCTAGAGAACAGGCGTTACATCTCTATCTATGAAGATGAGCCTTCGCATAACAAAGCTTTAATAAAACTTTTTAAGTTAGATTTCAATCTAGTGCAATCGTTGCACAAAAAGGAACTTGGCGAAATATCCAGGCGAGTTCTCAAATATTACATAGTTTTTTTCTTTAAAAAAAATAAAAAAAATATAGATTTTACTAATTAATATTTTTCAGGTGGTGGAAGGAATTGGACTTTGCCAATAAGCTACCTTTTGCAAGAGACAGAATGGTTGAGTGCTACTTTTGGATAATAGGAGTGTATTACGAGCCTCAATATTCTCTTGCTAGAAAAATCCTAACCAAAATAATCGCCATGACATCCATTATAGATGATATCTATGATGTCTATGGCACACCTGAAGAGCTCAATCTCTTTACAGATGCAATTGAGAGGTTGGATTTATTGTCTTTAATAATTACTTAGAAATTTAATTATAAACAACTGAATTTAAAAGAGAATTTGCGACTCATGATTTTCAGATGGGATGCAAGTGGCATGGACCAACTTCCCGAATACATGCAAATATTTTATGAGGCATTATTGGATCTATACAATGAAATCGAGAAAGAGATTGCGAAGGAAGGATGGTCATACCGAGTTCACTATGCAAAAGAAGCAGTATGATACTTGTACCCATTTGCCTTCCTTATATATTTTTTCGGTTGAATGATACTTAGAACATGGAAGTTCTATTATTCGGGTTATATCATAATTTGATACCTTAATGCATGCTTGGCAGATGAAAATTCTAGTACGAGGCTACCATGATGAATCTAAGTGGTTCCATAACAATTACATTCCTACAATGGAGGAGTACATGCGTGTGGCTTTAGTAACCTCGGGTTACACCATGCTTACAACTGCATCTCTTTTGGGCATGGACAATATAGTAACAAAGGAAACTTTTGATTGGCTTTTCAGTGGACCTAAGATTATTAGAGCTTCAGAAACAATTGGCAGGCTTATGGATGATGTAAAATCCCACAAGGTATCTTATTGTACTGTTCTTCTCTCTTAAAGCTAATTAACAAAGAAAATTCATTTTTTCTTGTAATATCCATATTACTTGTATATTTTTGCAGTTTGAGCAAGAGAGAGGACACGCTGCTTCGGCGGTTGAATGTTATATGAAGCAGCATGGAGTTTCAGAGCAAGAGGTATGCAAAGAGTTCTATCAGCAAGTTGGTAATGCATGGAAGGATATAAACCAAGAGTTTCTCAAACCAACTGATGCTCCACTGACCATACTTATGCGCGTTTTCAATCTTGCGAGAGTTATTGATGTGGTTTACAAGGAAGGAGATGGATACACCCATGTCGGGAAAGTGATGAAAGAAAATGTTGCATCATTGCTAATTGATTCAATTCCAGTGTAAAAATGGATCAATTCGGTCTCATTGCTCCTTCTTCTATATGGAAATTTCTTGCAGAGCAATGTATGGCACAATAAATATTTATGTGATATATGAGATTTAATTATTTTGAATAAATTACAAGTCTTCTAATACCTATTTGACTTGGAATTTTCTATTTGGTAATTAATATAATTAATGGGTAAATTCATTGAATTCACCAAATTCTAAACCTGATGTAATATAGTATTATTAATTCTCTTAATTAATTATAATATATACATATTTAAGGAAAATACTCCTTAATTAGACTGGATTTACCTGCCTTAAAGGTTGCTTGGGCTGACCAATTGAGTGCAACTGAAGAATTTCAAATGTTGTTCTTTAAATTTGGGTTTCGAAAAGCCGAGACTCAAGCCCATTTGTGTGGAATTGAAATCAGATTGGCAGGGTCAATGTTGCAGAGTTTTGTAGTTTAAATTTACAAGATTTTGTTAATTATGCAAGACAAACATATTATTAATAAATTAATTAAGATTTTTTTTTACTGATACAATCCAATACTTATTATTATATTATCTTCATTGTCTTTAACACACATATTAACAAAATATTATCAAAACGTACTAAAAATAATAATGAATCATAATAACAAATTTTCGGATTCATCCATTGTAATATAAAAACTATAATAAGAACTTGCAAACATATATTTAGATAGATCAAGGGGAGCATAATGTTGGCACAAGAAGAAGAGGGAATTTCTTATGAACGGCTAACCCGTAAACTTCAGTCATATCCATGTTCTCCACAACAGCATCTCCAGGCAACTTCCAGTCAAACCAGTATAAAAGATTAGACAGGAAAAACTCAACTGTAGCTAATGCTAAGGACATTCCAGGACAACCTCTTCTGCCAACACCAAACGGGATGAATTGGAAGTCTTGGCCTTCGACATCAACCGACTCGTCCATAAACCTCTCTGGTCTGTTCCACAGTTTAGTGTCCCTCTGAATTGCCCATGCATTTTAGTACATAGTTGTTTTAGCAGGAATTTCATTATCTCTCAGATTGATACTTGTTGATATCTCCCGAGGAACCAAAAGGGGAGCTGGTGGGTTTGATCTCAAAGTTTCTTTAATGACAACACTTCTTCTTCTTGGATTCTCTTCATTAAGTTTGGGTTTTTCACAAGTTCGGCCATCACCCATTCGACTGTTGTTGCAGTTGTCTCTGTTCCTCCCACAAACATGTCCTAAAATATGAAATATGAAGAAATTAATTAGCCATTTATGAATGTGTGTGCGTAAGAGAGAGAGAGAGAGAGAGAGAGAGAGAGAGAGAGAGAGAGACCATGAGATTTTCTTTAAGGTTGTCTTCAGTGAGCTCTATCCCAAGCATGCCATCCTTTTGAAATTGGAGTACATCCACAAGTCTTTTTTATCATCAGTTTCAATCCCTGATGTTCTGTGCTCTTCAATCACCTGGTCAAGGAAACCGTCAAATTCTCTAGCGGTTGCGTTCGAACGACCGAGTCCCGTAAGAACATCCAACCATCCCAAAGAAGGAAACACATCTGCAAAAGAAAAGGATGCAAATTGCACCATCAACCTTCTAGATAACTCCCCCAACTTGCTCTTTCCAGTTCTTCTTCAGCCTTCCTTCCAAGAACGCAACGGGATATTAATTATATTGTTGGAAACAGCTAGTAGAATCTCAGTTAAATTCACAGGACCTCCATTGAAACATGAAAAACGAATTTTATTGACTAAAACTGCAACTTCTTCTTCTCTCGCTTACTGAAATGATTGTACCTTTTTAATACTCAGAAGTCCAAGAACACAAGTCTTCCTAGCTTGTCTCCAGTACTCGCCATAAGGAGAAAACCCCACGTCTTTGCATCCATAAAGGAAAGCATTTGCAGCTGTGGTTTTGGGATGGTTTGAGAAAACAAGATCGTGAGCCTTCGTAATTTCTCTAGCCATCTCAGCTGATGAAACGACAAGAGTTGGAGAATAACCTAAACGCATGAACATTAAAGGGCCATACTTGTTAGAGCGAGCTTGGAATGAGGGACGAGGGAGAGTGCCTAGTAGCTGGGGAAGGTTGCCAACTAGGGGTAACTTTGGTGGGAATGGAGGTAAGCTGAGTTTACCACGTCTACTGAGATTGAGGCGCAAAAACAGAAATGAAAGGAGAACAAGAACAAGAACAAGAAAAAGAAGTTAGAGTAACATGGTGCTGTGAAGAGCTGATAATAGAACTATTTCAAGTTCTAGATATCTACAATTGAGATTAACCACCCAAATCTTAGGTCTTATATATAAACGATGCAACGCTCTTTCATTCTCAACTCTTCCAAAATTTCGATGTATATCAGACAAATAATAGCGACAACATTGTACCCTGTCGAAGACCATACGCCTGTTCTCACAGAAACTCGCCAAAATGTAATGTGGCATTCTTAGAAAGATTGTGCACGTCTGCCATGCATTGAGCGATAAGCTTCAGCACTTCCTTTAGTGTTATCTAAATGATGACGACATATTTGTTTATTTTCATGCTTTTCTATTTGGAGATTTTTTACATACTTCTCGCCAGATTTGGGCTAATTGGACTATGTTTGAATTAATGATCAATTATCTTTTTTAAATGTTAGATTGAGATAATTTTATTTTTGGATGTAATTATTTTTTTAAAATTTAAATAATTTAATATCTATTAAATCAACAAAACAAATTTCAACCTCCCTTATTAAAAAAATCTAAATATTAGAAAATTTGGTGGAATATATTGATTTTTTTTTATTGTAATTATAATTTTTAAAAAAATATTTGGTGGAGGAGGTTGTAAAATAATTTTTGTTTTAAATTTTCTTTTCCTTATAAAGTTTCTTCCACATAGCAACAAATATTTATGATCACAATAACTATTTTTTATTATGCGGAAGAAAATTTATAAAGTAGTAATATATATAGATATATATTACAACCTCGTCGACTGAAATCTTTTTTTTAAAAACAAGTTATAATCCCAAGAGAAAATAATTTAACCACTTCCACCAAATTTCCTAGTATTTAGGTTTCACAAAAAAATAATTACATAAAGAGTAAGATTGTCATATTTCAATATTCAAGACATATAAGTGAACATAATTTGAAACATACTATCTAAGTGCAATTAGCCCAAACCCTAGAGAAGGTATCTAAAAATTCTCCTTTCTATTATTAGAAAATATTTTAATTATTTTTATAATAAATATTACAAAGAAAATTCATCATGACATGTGACATGATAATAAGACATGTTGCACCGGTTCTTGGCAAATATACATATTTGTAAGAACTAAATATGCCACACAATAATAGGAGACATATGACTTACATGTCTTGTCGAAATTTCAAATCATCGTTTGTCTAGTTGGCTCAACAATGTTTAGTAAGAAATAAATACGTACCGCACACACATATGCATGTATTTTTTTTTTAATTTATGAATTTGATATCAAGATGTTAAGGTTAGATAGAATATTTTTTCCATGTTTTAAAACTGGATTGTAGAAATCAATAAAATTAAGTCAATCTTATGACACAAACATTGAGTTTAGATATATGTTTATTTTATGGCACAAAGTTATTAGAGTTCTAATCTTAATTATTTATGAATATTGAATTGAGAAAAATTTAGAATATCATGTTGACAATAATCTTTCAATTCTTGTAGTTCAATTTTACGGTAAAATTTGTCTCGATGTTTTAAGTGTGTTTTAGGGACCTATTTGTACAATGTGTCCAAGATAGGGCCACAATGCAATTCTGCTTTTTTTTTTTTTTATAGGAGTTCTGCTTGTTTATGGAAATTAATTGTTTAAATCTAATTTCTAAATATTGTTGCATATATCTGTTTGCAACTTTTTGAGAAATTATGCTCAAAATCATAATTTTAAACTATTTCATGACTATTTTACAATCTTTTGGATCTTTTTTGGGCTTAAATCAATTCTGCATTTTTTCTAGATGGAGTGTCATTGATATTTTTAAGTCAAAGTCAAGGGTTCCATTAAAATTTGTCAAGTCAAAATTAAATTGGAAATTTATATTCCATTTAGCTTTAACTTCATTTGTCTCTCTTTGTTGTAGCAACAATGGTTTAGACACAAAACAATCCCTATGTAGTGAAATATTGTCGAGTCCTCCCAAGCCACCATTGGCAATCCTAACTCGCCATCAACAAGCTTTTTGACATAGGCATCACATTGAGGTTCCATTTCACCGACTCTTTCTCACATGCAAATTGCACGACTCTCCTCTCTTACGTAGTCATTTTCTAGTAGCATCTCATTGAATTCTGGTGTGTTGTCGTAGGCAACCAAAGATAAAACCTATACCCTTAAAACTACATGTAATGGCGTGAGTAAGGATCATTTCCACGGAGAATATCTAACCTAATTTTATGCTACGTGAACAAGGATGGGGTTTTTTTGAGTATAATGAAAATAATTTTAAGAAAAACAATTAAGTGACAATTCAAATTGACGTATTAAAATTAATCACAAGAACAAACCTTGGTCTAAGTCAACTTTCACCATCGGAATTTTACAACTGATCATTGATGTAACTATATATCAATTCACACTTTGAATATTCACTATTAGAATTATTTTCCTATCTCTTTTTAGTCGTAGTTAATTAGAAAACAAGTGATTTGATTAACCTTAACTACTAAACAACCCAAGACA